>CAJUYG010000849.1:98493-111163 GCA_910591675.1 Galerucella calmariensis | reverse complement strand
TCCGCGCCAGAGGTCTCATTGAATTCTACTTCGCCCACCTGTTCCCTTCTTAAAAAATATCCATCCATTAAGTTTTCTTAGAAAGGGGAATGTTATTCTAATTTTTTCTAGGCGATAAACCTCATTTGTGCAAAGTATGTTTAAAAAGCTTCTCCCGTTCAGATTATTTAAAAAAGCATTATATCGGTGTGCATAAAAAAGAAATTGGATACCGTAAACGAAATAATGAAAACAACAAAAAAGTAGTAGTAGAAGCACAATTTACCTGCAACATTTGCAACAAAGTTTATCCTTCGAAAACATCACTTACATCCCATACGAGGGTGCATAATAACGAAGACGCATTTCAATGCACTGTTTGTGACAAATCCTTCCGTTATAAAGGTAAATGTCTATTAATTTCCCCCGCAGGTAGTGATTTTTAATAAAATTTTAGGTTTATTGAACGGTCATATGAAGATACATTTGAACTACCGACCGTACGGTTGTACTTTGTGTCCGAAAACGTTTATCAAACGCAACGATCTTACTCGGCACACAAAGACACACACCAAAGAGAAAAATTTCAGGTGTGAAATTTGCTTCGATAAATTTTCCAGAAAGGACGTCCTTCGATTACATCTTCGAGGACACACTGGACAAAGGCCCTACGAGTGCGTTAAATGCTTGAAAACTTTCGTACAAAAAAGTAATTTGACTCACCATCTTAAAAGATGTAAAGTAGAAGAAATAGAAATTGATGTTATCAACTGAGAATTTAATTTTTATATAAAGGGTTAGTCTGGGGTAGTGGCTTGTTATTGGTGTGTTGCCAAATTGGAAATATTTAAAAATCTTTTTATTTTTTGCTTTTAGCAAGTTTTTATTTATATATTAATGAAGAAAAGTGCAAAATTCATATATTTATATTTCTACATATTATATTTTTAAGATTATATATTATATACTGTAGTGTTATATGAGAAAGGTATTTATGTTCAATAATTTTATCGATTTATTTAGGTATTTATACACTTAACACTTAACTATTGCTTACACATCACATTGTAAATTTAAGTTTCAACAAATATTTTGATTATACTCCGCTTTTTCGTTATTGTAATTTTAAACGCATATTAAATAATTTTTAACATTGGTAGCTGTTTTACTGAACACTATTTCATATAATAAACATGGGATTTATTAAGATTGTCGTTTTGTAAGGGAAAAACGTATCAGTTTCATGGTAATTGCGTTCGGATCAAAGCTGAGCCACCCTGTATACTTATGAGCTAGGGTTGTTGCATAACTACTAGGGTTATCAACCAAAGTATAATCGATTATTGAATCATACATCGATGATTTTGATATAGGCAACCAAACATACACAAAGTCGATTATTAATCTCCCCTGATCACGAATAATTTTTGATTTAACATTCAAAAGGAGAATTGAATTGTTTTTTTGTCTTTCACTCTGTACTAACAACGAAAAAAGTTTCATTACTTACACTTGTTGGTTCAATAAATATTAACTTGATTTCACGTATATTATCGATTGAATATTACTGATCTTTCGATTATTGTAATCGAGCGCTCGATCAAAACTCATTCCAGGTGAATGACGTGAAGTTAGATTTCGGTTTTTTAATTAGCTCATACTTCAGATTGTAGTGCAAAGTGCTGTGGTAAACATGAACTTTATAACAAATTTTCTATTATTTTTCGTATTTATTTTAAATTATAGTGATGCTAAATCAGTACATAGAAGATTCGAGTATAAGTATTCATTCAAGCCTCCGTACTTAGCTCAAAAAGACGGATCGGTACCATTTTGGGAATACGGTGGTAGTAAGTACTTCAAAATTATTAGGTACACGTACAAGTTTTTATGGTACAAATGTCATCAAATTCATGCTCTATCTCTTATTGATGTAAGATAAAAGACGGAAATAGATATAACACGTAAGGTAACTTGTGTCAAATTGTACACGTATATAACCCAAAAACCAGATGTTTTTGAAAAAAAAAAATTAAATACTTGTTTTTAACAATTTTGAATGAATAAGATTATCATTATTTGAATTTTTTCAGACGCAATAGCTAGTTCTGAAAATGTGAGGATAGCTCCTTCTTTAAAAAGCCAGAAGGGAGCTATATGGACAAAACAGCCAATTAATTTCGATTGGTGGGAAGTTGATGTTGCTTTCAGAATAACTGGAAGAGGAAGAATTGGTGCCGATGGTTTGGTAAGGTTATACAATCAAATTAATCAGACTTTATTTAAATATGCTAATTTACAGGCTTTCTGGTATACCCAAAACAAGGGATCATTTTCTGGTGACATATTTGGTTCCTCAGATCAATGGATTGGTCTTGGTGTATTTTTTGATTCATTTGACAATGATAACAAACACAATAATCCATATATTATGGCAGTACTGAATGATGGAACAAAAAAATTTGAACACCAAAAGTAAGAATTTACATTACAAAATACTTTTACTCTAATATATATTTTTTCCAGTGATGGTACCACTCAGCAACTTGCTGGTTGTCTACGTGATTTTCGTAACAAACCCTACCCGACTAGAGCAAAAATAGAATATTATCAAAATACACTTACTGTTTTATTTAACAATGGAATGACTAATAACGAGAAAGAATATGAAATGTGCTTGAGAGCTGAGAACGTAATTCTACCTAAAGGTGGATATTTCGGAGTTTCAGCTGCCACTGGAGGCTTAGCTGATGATCATGATGTAATACATTTTCTTACTAATAGTTTATATATTCCCGAACAAGCTCAACAAAATCAAGGTAGGGAAATTTATTAAATAACATAATCTTTTTTTTTCATTGTTTTTGTTTAGTCGTAGGGGAAGATCAACAAAAATTACAACAAGAATATCAAGATTACCAGAATAAACTCGAAGCACAAAAAGCAGAATACAAAAAGGACCATCCCGACGAGGTAAATACAAATTTTAAATGTAATATTTTTGTATACTGAATTCTTTTTAAATAGAAAGAACCTGATGTGGAAGATTGGTTCGAATCCGAATCCCAAAGAGAATTACGTCAAATTTTCCAAGGTCAAAATCAAATTTACGATGTTCTTAGAGAAGTTAATAGAAAAATCGACGAAATTGTTGGAAGACAAGAACGAACAATGAGTTTAATATCTCAGCAAACTAATATTGGGCAAGGAGGTGGAGCTCCGCCACCGCCAGCCGGAGCACCACCCGCACAACCTGGAGATAGTATTAGAAGACATGAAGTTGACGCTTTATTCAACAACCACAATCTTTTTACTGGAAGTTTACAGGAAATTAAGTAAGTTGTTGAATTATTAATTGAACGATTTATTTGTTTAATTTTTTTTAGGCAATTTGTGTTAGATTTAAAAATGCGAGCAGATACGATTTTGAATAACCAAGCTAAACAGCCAACTGCGCAGGTGCAATCTGTTGGGTATGATACGCAATCTTTAATCAATGAGATGAGGGATGGTCTTAACCACGTGAAAAAGAGTTTAGGTACAATGTCTGAAAAGTCAGCAACGCCTCAGAGTTGTCCAACTGTGAGTTGTGTCAGTACTACGATGGTACTAACTATCGCTGCCATACAGTTAGGAATTATTTTAGCGTATAATTTATATAGGTGAGTTTGAAATTTTTTATTTAGTGGTTAAAGTAGTGAGAATTGTTTTTGTTTTAGGGACAGCAGGGAGAGTAGTAGCAAAAAATTTTATTAGACTGGAAATAAAGGAAATTTTGAGATTACATTTTTTATTAAATCGGGGGAATTTTAGGGATATTTGTTGAAACATTTTGCAGGGTGTGAAAAAAGTCTTCCGTTTCAGAAATCCACTTTTAATTTTTTTAATTAAAATGAATCAAAAATTTAAATGACAATTTTTGATTTATTCTTATACAACTATATTTATATTTTTCATAAAAATGTATTTCACTGTCTATCTGTTTCCATATAATTTTCAATTTGGGTTTAACAAAAATTAAAAGTGGATCTTCCAATTTTTCCATTGTTTAATTTTACCCGAGCTCATCTAAAGTGCTCTCTTCTGGTCTTAATTTTAATGTTTAAAAAACATTCGAGTGAGTTTTGTTGACACGTATTTTTCTATTTTTATTTTCATACAGTAAATTTGAATAAACAGTACTTTAATAAAGAATGAGGTTTTGTTATAATTTTTATTTCATTTACTACATACCCATACTACATTTTCATTATAAACTCATTTTAAGAACTTTTTAGTCATCTTTTTTTATAATTCACCTTCAAGTAGGGTTAGGTTTTTACTTTTTGTGGTGCATAATAGTTAGGTTACCTAACAAACTATGACAGATGTTTTACATCGTTGCGACGTTGAATTTTTTTTCCAGTTAATGGCATAAAATTATGTTGATAAGTTGTTTATTGTATAAGATGACATTCAGCTCAAAAATAAGAGCAGAAATTATAAAATTTTGATGAGTAAATACATAAATTTCAAGATATCCAGGTTTGAAACCTTAAGTTTAACTGAAAAATGTTATCTTCATACACATGTTGAATTGCATCATTTTGTGGTATTAAGCAACAATGTATTTATCAAAAACTTACATCTCTCATAGAAGTAATAGGAATTAGCGGTCCACCGTTATCTCTCAAAATATATTATTTGGGATGCTACCATATCCTTGCAACCACTTTATAAAGACTCATGCATTGTGACGCAGTGTTCGATACTCTCTTTTAAATAGTTATGAAAATAACAGATTATAATTTACATGGTAAATAACAAACTGATAAAATTTTCTAATTTTGACAATATAAGTCTGGCAACCCCGGACACGGCAGCCAACTTTTAGACGGTAACTTCCCCCACTATATGATTAATTATTCCATTTACACTTTGGATATTTAGATTTTGTTCAGTGGCTGCAATTGTTACTAACAAATGTCAAAATTGCAAACTTATCGTAAATGAACCATATAAATTTCAACAACGCTATCTTCACGTTTAAAGTTCTGTCATTTTTTGAAAGAAAATTATAGGTTAGGAGTGAAAACTTGTAACGTTTATATTGTTGTTCCCAACTTGAAAAATATAAGCAACGATTAAAATGCAATCCAGTGCAATGAGTGTACCGAAAGTTCCTCAAAACGTTTAAGGGGGTCAAACTTCACAAACAAGAAGCATTATCAATTTTGTCATTGAAACACTATATTGTTTAAGTTTAAGTAAGTTCAAATTTATCCATAATGACAAGAGTAACATCATATAAAACCATCATTGCACCACATTTTGAGTATTGTCTAAATTACAGATTTTACAAAATAAAGCAATGAGGGTTATTTTAAGAGTAAATAGGTACACTGGTATTAAAGATATGCTTGACCGTTTAGGATTTATGAGTGTTAATCTGCGAATGGTTTTACAGAACGTAATTTTTATTTTTAAAATAATTCATAATATGTTACCAAAATATATGTCCAACCAACAAAATTAGTTTTGTTAGAGATATACATACTCACAACAGTAGAACATCTAGTAACATATATATACCGACTACAAGAACTAGTTCAACACAAAATTCTATTTTTTAAAAGGGTTTATTGTTATATAATAAAATGCCAATTTCTGTAAAATCGTGTATCACCCTTGATACTTTCATAAGAGAAACTTTTAATTATTTATTTGACATGTAATCAGCACTAGTCTATAATTATTTGATGACATTTTTTTTTGAAAATATTTTGTTTGTTATAGCATTATTGCTAAATAAACTAAACTATCTTCATCTGAGCTTGTGGTCATCATGGACTCAGTAGAAATATCTAAATCTGTCATGTCCATTACACTTTTTTGAAATATTTCAGCACTTATGTTATTCCAAAACATATGGATGTCAAAACAAATTTTTTTATAGGTTAAAGTAGTTCTAAAGTGATGTAGAACTTCACTTTAACGACTAAAGTGGTTTTATGAAACTCACTGGACGAGTATAAAGTCGTAAAGTATTTTCAAAGTACATTATGAAAATGGCTGTTAATCATAAATAATTCTTTATTAAATTAAATTACTTTATACAAAATCATGAACAAAATTAACCCCACACAAAAATCTATTTATTTAACGTACTGCCAGATGAACAGACACTTTGGTGTTGTGTTAATTTTGTCCATAAGTTTGTGATTATTTACATATATGATCTTAAAAGTATATAAATACATATATAATAATATATAGCGGAATGATATGAGATACAAACTTTATATCTTAATAAATATTTTTAAATATTGCTCTGTGTAAAACGCAGCTGTTTTTATATAGTTAAAACATATTTTAAAAAGAAAGAAGCATAAAACTGGGCTGACAAGTGTTGTCATACTAAAAAATCATTTACTTACTTTGTTTTTTTTTGTTATCACAGCCCTTTTACAAATTAAAATATATGTCACCCTATAATGTTGATTTCATTCCCATTCATTTATTCTTACTGCCAGCATCTAATATTATTTTTTCATTCCTAATTTATGCTTTAAAAATTGAATTTCATCGCACTGTTTGGTAATTTTCTCATTTTGAGCCGCTAGATGTTCAGTCATAGCGTCTAATTGTGTTTTATAACTGTTATTTGTCGTCATTAGTTCTTCGTAACTACTTTCTAAGCTACTCTTTAACTTGCTATGTTCTAAAATAATGTCTTCTAGGCGGGCTTTTAGAGCTAAATTTTCTGCCCATGCAGTTTGGGTTTCTGATTTACATAAAGCGTTTGATTCTAAGATTTTGCTTATTTGAGATTCATAGTAGTTTGTGAGCTTATCGCTAGATTGAGGCTTAAATTTTAATAGTTCACATTCTGTTTTCCATCTTTCTGCTTCTGTTTGCCATTGCTTAGCCTATATTGAAAAAATAGATGTAAGTAGTTATGGAAAGAAGAGTTTATTTTAGTACTTACATTTTCTTCAGAACTATCAGAAGATTTTTTGTTTTCAGCACTATTTAATGAAAGTCTTCTGACATTTTTTTCCAGCTCTTGTAATCGTTTTCTATATTTATCTTCTTCTACATTGTGCAATTTCGACTTATTAGCTAGTTCTGTTTGAAAATTAACAACTAATTCATCTAAATTTTTCAACTTTTCCTTACAATCCAATATTTCCGACTCCTTTTCTGTAACCTAATACAAAATACACTACAACTCAATGAACAAGAGGGCGTATCTACATACCATATTAAATAACTGTGCATTTTCCAAAATTTTCTTCTGTAGTTCATCATTCAACACGCTAACATCAACATTTGGAAATGTTTCTACAACCTTATTCTTATTTTTCTTTCCGTTATTAGTTTGTAGTTCGTGTTGTAGTACCACAATTCTCTTTGTTAGTTGATCATTTCTGAATGTAAGGCTTTCAATTTCTTGATCACGCTTTCTCACAGTCTGTTCATGATTTTTTACTGAATCTTGAAGACCAGCACTTTTAGCTTGCTCATCTAACACTGCTTTTTTAAGAACAGTTGCTTGAGATCGAATCTGCAAATTTTTAGGTTAGGTATGTAGTCACATAAATATTCTAGACTGTACTTACTTTGGAGTATTCAGCTGCTAATCTGTGATATTTAGACTCGATATCCGTTTCTTTTTCCATATTGTATAATTTATTTTATGAATTTTTTAAATTATATAAAATTTTACGTAGCTGTCAATTCATTATGTCAACTGTCAAAACAAAAATATAAATTCGAAGAATTCTTCTCTCAAAAAGAGTAGTGACGCTTACTGAATACAGCTACTGTTAGATAGTTGCATAATATAAATTATTAACGAATTATTTTTAATTACGGAGGATCAAAACTTGCTATCCTACTGGTTAATATTTTTAATTACTTTAGAAATATTCCACTCACATAGCTGTATTCAATTGTATGGCCGTTTTTTCAATACTGAAGTTCCCGCGTAAATTCATGTAGGCTACTTCAGGGCATAAACAAAATTCATACTTGAAAATTTGCAGTTCGGTTTTTATAATATAATTGTATTAATCGTTTGAATTGTTATCTTGGTTTGTGTAAATCAAAATGTTAGGAGTAGATTCCAAAAAGTAAGTGTCTACACAGTAAATTCAACAAAATACTTTATTTAAATTAAATTATCACTGTTTACTACACATTCACTAATTCTGTCCTGTCGGTATCATTTTTTCGATCGTCAAAGAGAAACCACTTTTTTTTATTTACTAAAAACAGGATCATTATCAAAGGTAAATGAATCAAGGAAAATCGAAACAATTTTCTAGATGTAGCACTGGATGACTCTTTGTAGAATTTGTAAGCTAAGTATACAAAATATAAGTTCAAAGGAGTACTCTCTAACAAAAACCACCAGTTGGTGGTATCCAACAGAGGAGCAGCGATTGACATAGCTTGTATAGCGATGGTGTGCCTCAAAGCTACTCGCCTACAAAGAGCAGGCTCAGTTACAGCCATCATTCGGTATCCGGCTCTTGAATAATCTGGTCTTAAATTCCAAGATAGGGCATTAAAGTGTGGAAATTGCCAACTGTAGAGTATAGCGGCCATTAGCCAAGCACCTGGACCTAAGGAATCTGCACAAGCTGCCCACCCCATCAAGGGAGGTATAGCACCAACTGAAATGTAAAATATGTACACAGGTTTAAAGTTTAAGTAAAAAAATCACCTATAGATCCAATCCACGTGTTCAAAATACTAATCCTTTTCAAAGGTGTGTAAATTGAAGTATACAATATAAGATTGGTCAGTCCTAAACTGGCAGTTAATCCATTAACTCCATAATATAAAATTCCTAATCCTGTAATACTGGTTGTAGCAGCAAATACCATCGCGTGCATAGGTCTAAAACATTAAAAATTTGCTTTAACCTTACCTTTACGAACTTTAAAAATTTTACATACGTTAATTTGCCACAAACTATCACCCTGTTTTTAGTTCTAGACATCTGTGCATCGAATGGTACCTCGTGAAATTGATTTGTAGCATTTGCAGCTGAAGAGAGTAGAGCTGTACCTGTGGCACACATTAAAAATGGCAAAACTTCAAAAGGAGCTGGAGCCACTGCATAGCCCGCCATAGATGTAATTACAACAAGTGCTAAAAATATTGTTTATTATAGTACTGTTTACTTACATTAAGAATTGGTGTACTTACAGGTAAGTCTTATTTTTGATAGCTTCAGGTACTGACTGATGACATTTGATTTATTAGTACATGGCGTAATTTGCCATGAAGGTTCAACTTTTGGTTTGTGGGGTAAAAAATCTGGCAATGGTAATGCATGGTTTTGTGATATATCTACTAAAATTGGTGGTGAGGATTTTGTGTTTGTTTTGTTAACATAACTAGTGCTAGGAACAACAAAGTTGACTCCAATCTTGTATTGCTGAAAACATTGTTACAATCAGTGTGAGATTTTACTCAACAAGTATATTTACCTTAAATAAATAGCTAGAGGGTGTGCTCAAACATTTATGTAATCCTAAATTTAATATTACGCCTTGGTACATATTATAGTTTATTTAGTGAATACACATAACAAATTGGTTGTTGTTGGTAAGATTAATTTTTTCGTATTTTCGTTTCTTTTAAGTCTTTTCCAAGTATTTAGGCTTGAACATTTTGACCTTTTTGAAGGTAAAGAATAAGGTTATGTCATTCACATCCACCACAGCTGGCAGTACAACTGTCAAATGTCAATCGATATCTTGAAGTTTGCTCCATAGACAAAAGAAAATATTTCTCTATGGTCTGCTCGCTCCAACCACAGAAATAAATGTTATTGAAGGAACAAACGGTTGATAAATAAAACGCTGTCTTTTCTCTTTTTTTATATATAAAAAAAGTTACACAACGTGCAAAAAGAGTATAAAATGCATGTATAGTAAAAGTGGTTAAGTAATACTGTGTATAAAATCAAAAAATCGTCGTTTTATCGAAACCCGGCGGCTCTGAGTTCCATCAATGCACTTTGAGTTATAACTCCATGATTCTTGCTCTTGCCTAAATGGCTAAACGTATTAAACGTGTTCGTTTTCGATGTTAATCTCCTTTTACTGATATCCGCCACTGACTTTTTCATTGCAGATCTATAATCTCCGCTAGCTTTGATAACATCTCCTACAACAAATATTGTATACAGGGTGGTTTAGTTTTACTTCCAAATTACTCACCTTTGTGTATAGTTACGGCATTCGTAGGCTTCGTCACCACTTTGGAATCTGATTTTATGTTCGTTGTATGGACCCAGTGGTTTTTCTTGTTGGACATTTTAGGCTCCGAGTGGGAAATGTAGGATTTGTCGTTGATGGTTACATGGTGTTTAAAATAATTTTCTGTATTTTTTGACACCTTGAGGAGAATATGAAAATAGCGGAGTTCAGTCTAAGTTCAGCGTAGCCAACAAAAGTGGTTTTTTCTGACAAGAATGACAGTTAAGGTCTACCCTTCAAAACATAAGATTTTTGCATGTTTTTTTTATCATTGCGAACATCTATATTACTTTATTAAAATAATGAATACACCCCCGAAGCGTATATTTTGAAATTTAACTTGACTTTTTAGCTGAATACTGAACATATCGGTGGCCAATAATTCTAGGAACTTTTGACAAGTCACCATTTCATTACTGTTATTCTGTCCCTAGTTATGTCAAATAGCAGTTATATTTATTTTTGTTGATATTAGTTTCATTGTGTATGTCCATTTTCGATTAGATTTTTGCAGCATCTCTAGTTAGTTGTATATCTATTCTTCTAATTACTTTTTCCACTGACATCTGACACAACTAGTGACAGATAACAGAAATGAAATGGTGACATGCCAAGAGTTCCTAGAGTTATTGGCCACCGATATGTTGAGTATTCAGCTAAAAAGTCATTTTAAATTTCAAGATATACGCTTCGGGGGTGTATTTATTATTTTAATAAAGCAATATATATGTTCGTAATGATAAAAAACATGCAAAAATCTTATGTTTTGAAGGGTAGACCTTAACTTGTCAGAAAAAACACTTTTGTTGGCCACACTGACCTTAGACTGAACTCCTTTATTTTGAGGTTATCAAATGTCACAAGCTGTCAAATGCAACTTGTATACGTAGAATCTATTTAAAAAGGAATATTTTACCTTGGAATAAACTTGAGGCACTATATTTTTTGGCTTGACAATTAAAGATGCTTTCGATTGCCTCTGATTATGGGACGCCATTAGTTCGTATAATTTGTTTCGGTAGTCGTCGACTGATAGTCGTATATCATCGTTTAACGGCACCTGCATACAAGATACAAAACTAAAGATTGTGACTCATCTGATTGAGCTACGGAAACATAAAGGTATCGTTTGAAAGGTAATTCCAGTCCCAAGCTTATAGTTTTCTGAGATAGGGTGCTATAAAGTTAATATACAATCCAAAACTGAATAAATATCAACTCTCACCGTAACGGACATCTCCAAAGACACTTCCTGATCGGGATTATGAAATCTGGCGATATAAGAGTGTTCTAAAGCTTCTTCGGCTGTCAATCTGTCGTGAGGATTGAAAACGAGTAATCGATTAATCAAATCGATTGCGTCCGATGGTACGTTACTGCCTAAAATAGAGACTAGAGGAACTTTTTGAACTGCTGATGCGTTTTTTATCATAGAAGATCCTATGCCAGAGATACACACTTGACTGATGTCTGTAAAATAAGATCGTAGAGTTACGGGGGATTCACAAAAAATTAATATTTTCACCACCTTCTTGACTGGGAGTTGGAATAGTAGCCATTATTTTTTCCACTTGATTGACAGTTGAAGTACCGGGAAAAATAGGCTTTCCCAATGCCATTTCAGCCAGTATACATCCTATACTCCATAAATCTATTCCCTTTGTATATCTAAAAGAATATAAAGATAGTGGAAATGTCGGTAATGATGAAATTGAATATTTTACTTACCTTCTATTGGCTATTAGAATTTCCGGCGCTCTATACCACCTGGTCGCTACGTAATCAGTCAATGTTGGATCTCCGTCGGATCCGTTCACGGATCCTTCTGATACTTGAGATAGAGATCTCGCTAGACCGAAATCTGCTATCTTACATCTACACAAACTATCCAAAAGAACGTTACTCGGTTTCATGTCTCTGTGAATGACGTTACCGGAATGTATATATTTAATAGCTTTCAACAATTGATAGATGATGTATCTTTTGTGCACGTCTTTTAAGATGGTTTTTCTCTTGATCACGTTATGGAGATCCGTTTCCATATACTCGAACCCCAAATAGATGTCTCTATTGTTGACAGCTCTACAAAAATATATACATATATCTAGAGAATAATGGAGGTAATAGGAATTTAATTATTTAACCTGTGAACACTGTGCAATTTGACGATATTAGGATGACTTTTGAAAGATTGTAAAAACATAATCTCCCTGTAAGTCCTTTGAGCATCCGTCTGATTACGGAAAGCGTCGAAAATTTTCTTAACAGCCACCACATCCTTAGTTTTTCTATCGATCGCTTTCCATACGATTCCGTATGCTCCTTTTCCCAATCGTTTTTGTATGTCGAATCTTTTCATAATATGCTCGTCAATTTCGCTCATTTTATCTTTTGATTGGGCCATCAGTTTTCGAATGAATATCCTTTTTTTACAA
>CAJUYG010000849.1:71035-93192 GCA_910591675.1 Galerucella calmariensis | reverse complement strand
ATCTATGATATCCTGTATACAGGGGTACTCGAAAGTGAAGCTATCGTTTCGGTCAGAAATACACGCTCTCAGTAAAAAATTCGTTGAGACTACAAAAATGGGAATTTTAAGCTAAAATTTTAAATACACACGCTTAAATGATAAACGAATATGTAAAAAAATCAGCAAAGTCGTATCTATTATATTTTGTATACAGGGGTACCCGAAAGTGAAGAGTAAAAATTTTCCAAAAAATAAACTTTTTTATCTAGAGGACTTTAGAAAAATTTTATAATATTTGGAATCTCCGGGGTCAGATTAGTAGATTTCCATGTATAAATGTATCGGAAAAGAACTAAAAATTCGAATAATGGTTACACGCGATGACCAAAAGGCGTGTACTTAGCAAAAAATTCGTTAAGTCCACAATAATGGGAATTTTGAGCTGAAATTTCAGATACACACTCTCAAATGATGAAAAAATATTGAAAAAAATTAGCAACGTCGTATCTATTATATTCTGTATACAGGGGTACCCGAAAGTGATGGAATTAGTAGATTTCCATATATAAAAATTTGTCCGACAATTCCCTTTGGAATGTGGGCGAGGAAAATATTTTTTTTTGGAAATTTTTGTAAATTCTATTTGTTTTGTCTCAATGGACATTCCTTTTTACATAACAACTCCACCTGGAGCCAACTCTGCGCGACATTTTGAGATCTGAAATCTTATTCACGATTCTTTTCGGTAATAAGACAACTTTTCAGTTTCCTTCGACATTAGACAACTTTATTTTTTGTTTTTTTTCCTTGCAACGTAGTTAATGGTTTGTATAAAATAATGAATCACAAAAAATCCGGTTTATATTATCTTGTTTTTGATTCGAATTGTTGATATGCAAAATGTTTTAGGAAAAAATAATTAAATTTATACATCTCTGAATAGAAAGTAGAATGAACGAGGGAAAATTTTTTTTATAAAAGGTCAGTATTTTTGTTTGAAGTGGACAAATATTGGCTTAATCAAATTTCTCTCCGTCGTTTCTTCGAGTGTGTTTTTATGTAACGCTAGCAGTCCCTTTTTTTTCCCAAATCGTGCTGACCTTATAAAACTTTTTGGAAAATAATTCCTTTTGTACAAAAAATATTCGTAACAAGAACTTGGTAGATGATAGAGAGACTCAAAATAATTATAACACTTTCCTTAGGCTCTTCGTTAATTATTATTTAAAAAAATGTAAATCCTCACCACAACACTATTTTGAAATAATAAAAATTTCAACTAAACTAAAATTTAACCAAAATATTGTTCTATTTCCCGTCGCGCCGGCTTCCTAGGTTTTCTTAGGGGAAAAATACGACATCGTCAGCGTCCCGACGTCGCTTAGTTGTTTCAGTTTCGTGGTGCTCTTCGGTCCGGAAACATCGAATACCTCTTTCGACGCTTGCCGTCGACCCAACGAACACGTTCCGAGTTTTGAATTACTTAGCAGCACGTGTTTTGGTTTCGAAATGGCTTAATAAGGTTTTATTTTCACATTTTTTACTATTATCTATGATTTGTTACATGGTAGAGAAGATACACTGTTTACGGTTAGTTTTTTTTCTACTAGAAAAAGATATTCTGACGAAAATGGTACACTGTTAAATATATTTTAACGAAAAATTTCTATTATATAATATTATATATTACAACGAATTTTTTTAAAATTTTTGTTGATAGGGCGACAGTTTTAAAAAGCCGAGTGCCTCTGGTCACAGAAATCGTAAGTCGCCTTTACATATTTTGTGCATATACATATCTGTAATGTGAGCTGCATAATTTTGTGTAATATCTTCTTTTTTTGCGTTTCAAGGCCTCTTTTACTAAGGTTATTCGGCTTTAAAAGCTTACAATACGTTTTTTACAAATAAGATACATTTAAATGCAATTACAGTGTATTTATATTTAGAAAAAGAAAACCACTCTAGTTTTCTTAAAAAGTTTAGTAAAAATGTTCTTTCTCTACCTTACCGGAAAAACCAATCAAATAAACACCAAAAATAGGGAGGCAAATATTGTTTAGCAGCCCAAGGGCAAAAAATTCATTACCCTACAATTTTTGAAGATTTTCACCAACTGTCATTTGATTACTTTGACATATCACGGGAATTTTTCAATTAAACCTCAGTATATGTCAAAGATTTTTGCGATATTTTCCTTTTTTTGGATTTATTCGGCTGCCTACTAGGTATACAAATTTTCAAAAAACTGAACCCCAATTTTTTGACGTTTACCACTTTTTGAAGTCGTCTGCGCCATAAATTGATACCCCATTTATATCACCCTGTTCAAAATTTTTGCAAACAAACTGCATTCTTTCTTTGAGCTGCTCGATTGTTTCAAATTGTTGTCCCTCTTACAAATTTTGTTCGAGAATTCCCCAAATTGAATAATCAACCGGATCTAATTATGGGCTGTTAGGTGGCCACATTCATATTTTTCTCTAAGTTTTAAAGTTACTAAATTGTTTTTATAAAAGTGTTATTTGTTAAAATGTTATTTAATAAAAAAATGGTATTTCGCGAGTATGGTAATTTCGTAAAATTTCCTTTTTACTGAAGTGTTCTGGATAGTTTATCTACCGAAAACGCATATTAGTATACTTTTAGCTGAGACAGTTTTCATTTGCAGCGAGCTCAAATGCACTCTTATATAATTTTTTTTATAAGTCCGACCCTGTACATTATTTTTGCTTCCAAATTTGCAGTCATGTTAGGTTATTAGCCCTGCAAAAAGAATAATTTAATTTTCAATTTTCAATTGAAAAATGTACCCCTTTATTTCGGTCAACAGTGTACTTTAGCAAATTAAAATTGGTAAAATGTCATTAAATAATATCAATAGTTTGTTTAGTTATAATTGCAGTTATTTTATTTAAAAAAACACCCGTTAACGTTTTAAAAAAGCAATTGTGAAATTTTCCATCACCAATTTTATCAACATCGATTCCGATATTAAGAATTCGTTGCTTGAAAAATGTCTTTCATACACTTTTGCGCGTTCTTTCACTTGAGAAATAGAACTTTTTGATAGGTAGTTGACAACGGCTGAACAGCTACGAAAAAGTCTTTTATCCAACGTCACTTCAATGAAAAACAACGTTTTTGATCCTAACGGAAATCAATAGATCGGAAGTGATGGTTTGAGAAAACATTTTCCTTTCGTACATACATACATACATAACTCTTATAAATAAAACTCATTAATTCCCTTAATTAATAAATCAATTAAGAAAATTAATAATTATTTCGATATTAATAATTATACAGGGTGTCCCACGACGATTAAGACAAGTAATATATCAGAATTGGGCAGTAGTAGATAATTATATTTTTGGGGGTGTAAATTAGAGCAAATGTTGCATCTTTTTTTGTTATTGTGTTACCCAATCAGTTATTTGTTTTTGGTCACGTGACGTCGCATTCAAAATTATTAATGGGACATCCTGTATATTTGTGCCTTTATGTGTTCCTCCTGATAAAACAATCCCAACTAACTAGCACACTTGAGGTCTTAAGTGATTAATTCAAGAGATACAGTTTAAAAAATTCATAATTGAATCCCCTGTAATTTTAATTAATCCAACTGCTACAGCAGCGCCCCCAATTTATCACCTTTCGTCTGTCATTTCACATACAAAGCAGACGCTTCCCAAGTCCACCCTTCATAATCTTAGTTTTCAAACAGTAACAATACAATGACAAATGACAGAACGATACGTCAAATGTCAAACTGTCAGATTATTCCAACGTTGGCAGATTTTAAATGTTTTACTTCAAAGAAATTTACTTCACTTTGATGAAAAGCTAAATTGATGCTAAAAACTTTTAGTTATTTATACGAAGATGGTTGAAAAGGATAAAAAAACGAACAGCTTTAATGTTTTTTTTTTTGTAAATTTATGTTATCAAAAGGCATATACAGCAGAGAGCATATGAAATGAGTAAAATTATTCAAAACTATGTTTCAACTTCGCGTAATTACTTACTAATAAAATTTTCGACGAAAACTTCCAACCAATTAATTTCCACTAATTTAAACTTTACTACTTAACATATACAGAGTGTATTTTTTTCCTTAGGATATCTCGATAAAATTACTTACTTGTATAACTGCATTTTTGCAAACAGGTAAACTTTAAAGGCCTAGATTATATTGAGACACACTGTATATATACACTGCGATAGTTTGTTTTTGTTTTTCCCGTCACATAAGGTCAGATCTGGTGCCTATGCGTATCGCCAGCTGACATTGAAACTGATCTTAAGAAAAAAACATTAACTTGAAATTGCGAAATAAAATTTTATTAAGCCATTTTCAGTCTATTAAAATTGTTTACAATTGGAGAAACAGCAAAGTACTTTCCATAGAGATACAACAGACAGAGACATCAAGCCATAGGCCGTTGTTTAAGTGAGGATGACTGTCTTAACCATAGAGATACTACATATAGAGACTCTGTAAGTGAGAATGTTCGTCTGAACTCCAGTAAGAGAGAAAGAGACAGACGATCAAAGGTTTTTCTGTCTTTGTTTATTTATATTATAGCATACACGATATTAGAGAAAGACAGCCTAAATCTCCTACTTTTTATCTCTCTCGTATATGCTGACGGGTTCCAAGCTGGCTTGCTGCCTCTTTTTTTAGTATCTCTATGGTCTTAACTCTGGTGAGAGAGAAAGAGACAAGCTCAGAGGTTTTTCTGCCTTTGCCTGTGTCTATAGCAAGTGCACAATTAGAGAAAGTCATCCATAACCTTCGATTTTCCATCTCTCTCTCTCTCTTATAGGCCGTAGGGTTCCGAGCTGACTTCTTGGCTCTATCTGTAGTATCTCTATGGTACTTTCTCGGTTTTAAACGGTAGATATTACAGGGTGATGTGGTTGAAACGTTCCAATATGGGTGAAGTGACCGTAAAAAAGTTTTACTTCTTGACATTGCTAGTGTTTGTTTTATTATTGGCACAAGGTAAGTTTATTTAGATTTTTCTTAGAATTTTATGAAAATGAACTCTTCTACAGTCTTCACTTCAAAATATTGCGATTTAAATCAACTAGCCCTAATAAAATGTTAATATTAAAACAGAGTGTTGAACATGAAATTTTAATTTTCGTTTTTTACAATAAATTTAACGCTTTTTGACGTAAATGCACAAAAATTTGAGGTAGGGGGTTTTTGATATAAGAAATCATAATTTTGTACATATTTCGATGTATTTTGTAGAGGGCGCCACATTAATTAATTAAATTAATTAATATTAACATTTTATTGATGCTTGTTGGTTTGAATCAAAATATTTTGAAGTGAACATTGTACTGTACAATAAAAAGTCCTGTTAATTCCTTTCCTGTTTATATCCGTATTTTCGTTGGGAAAAAATAAATTTTCCCATGTTGTTGGTGTTGCGTTGGAATTATCCATTGGGAAATGAGTTGATTACGGCCACAAACGAGCCACATTTATCTTAAATCGAAAGATCGAGTGGCCTGTGTGCCAAAGCCGCTGCAGCCGATCTCTGGTAATAAACGTACAAAAAGGCATGACAGATTAAATTTACTGCTAAAAAGCTACAAATTTGGATTAAGCCATGATGAAAATTCTTCTACGACCATACATTATTCTCAACGAATACACAAAGGCGAGAAATATTCCTTCAGGAAATCATTATTAAATGTTTGGTTAACGTACTTTATATATTTTAACTTTCAGAGGGGTAAAATATTGTTAATAATCTATTCTAAAATAGGCTGCGTATTGGACGACTCGCATTTTTCAACGTTATCCTCCTGCCAAGGTCATTTAATGTTCACGTGATTCTATTTTCGTGCGTTTTTTTTAGAACGACCCGATTTTAGTAACTTGAACGTAAAATTATCGAAAAAATAAAGAATTTTTTTGTTGAAGCCGTCTCTGTACGAACCGCCGATACACGAATTGTCAACAATAAATTTCTGGGTGCAAAATTGGATTTTAATTGCGCTTTTCCGGTTGTAATTATTTGTTCCCGAACGTTTTGTATTCGACAATGAAAAGTCTTTCTGAAATATTGTTGTTTTTTTTTTCGGAAAAAAAAGTTCAACTAATATTGTTGGCACGTGTTACGCCTACATAAATTTTCGTCGAGTTTCCAAGCAAAAAATATTTTTTTTAATTGATAAACTTTTGATTTTAATTTTGGCTGAATTAATTTCGATTGTAGATATATCTTTTGTATGTTTCTGGATATGTGTACCTAAGTGTACTTTAAAGTCCATAAATTAAAGGAAACTTTCCAAGTTTCCCAAAGATAAAACCAGTAAAACTGAAAGGTTTTTATCTTAATAGTTATATAAGCCTTCCTCAGAGTCCTTTATTTACTACTACTGTTGAACTTTTCTGACTCTCCAAGCCAAAAAATACGAAAGTTTCACTTGAAAACTTAAAATAAGGTTTTTCGAATTTCCTAAATCATATTAAATTCAAAATAGAATGAGAATGTACTGATAACCATCCATGGAAGAAAGGTAAAAAAACGATTTTTTCAAAAAAATTAAGTCAGCCAGTTGATTTCTCGTCCCAAAAAACCCATTTAAAAAATTTATTAAGAAATTCAAAAACATTTTATCTACGGGGGCGACAACTACTTCCCGAGCTATAGGCCCCGATTGATATTGATATAGCCCACGCCGACATACCAATGAAAGTGCCAGGTCCCTAGAATTTTTGGGAGGCCGCTTTCCTGGCTAGTGAGTCGACAATGTGGTTACCTTACGATTTACTGTAGCCCTTGAATCAGCCTAGAGTGCCTTCGTTGTTGCTACAGGCTTCGATCAGCTTCGATCAGGGACATGTGACACTCCAGTACTAGGCCTGATATGATACGTGGTCTGTTCAGGGCTAGTAGTGCTTGTCTACTATCCGTAAGGATGTGAATTTTATTACCTGTGGTGCTTCTTTTGGTACACCATCCCAAGAAGAAACGAAGCTTGTGCTATTTTACAATTCATTTTCTGAGTGCGCATGTCTGACAGTCGCTATTTTAAGCCCCTTTGCCCGTTTCTCTTCTTGTTTGGCTGGTGTATTCTGTGCCTAAATATATAAAATGTCAAAGATACCTTGGTTTCGATTTTGAAAAGTTAAAAACGTAGAGGAGAATCTAAAAATGCAAAAATGTATGTGGTGCACAATTTAAAAAATTGGGGGGTTAAAGTTGTTAGACGCCCCTTTTTTTGACGAGTTTTTTAAAAAAAATTTCAGAATAATGTGGAGGTAGATAGTTATCATTGAAATGCTTTGTATATATTTCTAAATAAAACGGAGATTTTAGTATAATTTTCTGAAACAAAGGAGAGTTTTTCAACTATCTGTATCTGTATCTGTATCTGTAGAGTAGGGAGGGTGAGTGTAGGCTCACTTCACTTAGGCCACATGTGACCCATTGTACATCCTACCGAGGAGTTGTCCTCCTAGGTCATCATCCATCCTGTCGTTCCCAGGAAGATGGACAGGTCACTAGGTGTAGGCCAAAACTCACCGAACACACACTCTCCTTATTGACGATTACTCCGGACACTCGCATAAGACATGCCTGACAGTTTCATCTTCCTGTTCACACACCCTGCATAGAGGTGTGTTCACTAGCCCCATAGTATGTCGTGCCCTTTAACCCACCTCAGGATAATATTGTTATTTGCCGAGGCGTTTGCTTAAACTTTGTGGTATTCTAGTACTAGCCCCGATATAACACATTGTCTGTTCTAAATAAACCGAATTTCTAGTATAATTTTCTGAAACAAAGGAGAGTTTTTCAACTAATTGAAATCAGCCATTGAAAAGGTAGTGTGTGTACCAAAATGACATGTTCATAATGGGAAATATATCATTCCGACCGATAATCTTCGATATAGAGGACGGAAACTGTTTTCTCTCATTCTGTAGATGACATGGCAATTACCTTTGAAATGTAATTTATTGTATATATATGTCGAATTTATTTGCCGGATCTTAGGTTTACGTTTATGCTTTACGACTTACGGTTTTGAAGAGATAAATAAACAAAAACCAATTCCATTTTTGTTTGAAAAAAAAAAATGTACACGTACACTCGAAAAATATAATGATGCTGTTGGTATTAGATGATTAGTAGTTCGGAAATTTAAGCCATTTCCGGCTATGGAAATTCGGAAATTAAATTTGCTTTCCACTTTATGTAGAATATCCTTCATCTTGAACCTCCTCCTAAGGGTATATGGATGCCATTTCGATTACCATTTCAAATCTCCCAACTTCTCTTATTTATTGATGAATTTACACCGGAAAAAGAAGAAACTTCTTTGACATAAACAATACTATTTACTTCGTAAAGACCCTAACAAGTTTAGAGAAAAGATAAAACTTATTTACTAGTTTCCAGCTAAAGTTTTCTTGTTTGTATATATACAAAAAATAAGGGAAAATGTTTGTTATTCTAAAGGGGGTATCACTACAAATCTTTCCTTATATTCAACATATAGTGACATAAATAATTTATACGGTTTCCAATTTACCAATAGAACGTTTTTTTAAAATTCCATACAGTGCTAAATAAATACGATTCTATTTAAAACTTCCCTAATATTTAACAAAGCTCTTCATGTTTTCTATTGTTGAATAATTACTTTTGATATAAATAATTTATATGGTTTCGGTTCTGTTAAATTTCCAATTTACAAATAAAATGTTCTTTTAATTCTATACAGTATGCTGAATAAATACAACCCTATCTAAAACTTTCCTCATATTCAACAAAGCTTTTCATGTTTTTTATTGTTGCCTTATATACATAATGAATAAATACTTTGACATAAACAATTTATATGGTTTCGGTTCTGTTAAATTTCAAATTTACAAATAAAGCTCCCTATACTCAATATAAAATTGAATTTGATGTTATTTTATTTTAAATCTTTTAAAACTCAATGTATTGAAAATAGAATTTAAGTGACAGAAATGAAAACCAAACAATTCGCCAGATTTCACTTCGGTTAAATACGAAATTCTGTACGTATCTGTATAGTGTGCATTACTTGTGGAAATAGACTAGAAAGAATAACTGAAAGCAAAGCAAAAGTAGCTATAAAAATAATAAGCGTGGTTGGGGTATATTCAGTCGATTTGCCATATTTGTAAATTTACTGCATTTTGAGTACGGCAGTGTACTTTGTTAGACTGATATCTATACCGAGAGAAGTTCGATATTTTTGTTTCGTTTATTCTTTTATGCTAATAAAAGATGGAAAATAAGGGTGGAAAATACACTAGCAAAGTGTACAGAGCTGTTATTAGGGTTCCTTTTCTGCTAAATCTTGTGAATGGTGATATATTTGGGAAATAAAATTTATTTGACGCTTTTAGTGACATATGTCAACAATATTGTTTAAATAAGAAGCTATCGTATGTATGTATGTATGTACTTCTTGTTGCTTAATTCCGTTACGAATTTCTTTGAAAAGTTATACTTTTCCATCAGACCGTCCCAGGTTGTCTGATTTCTAAGAAGTGAGGAGGTGGTTTTTTTTTCAATGATTCCCTCTCTACTTAGTCTGTATCTTGTTCTTTCTGCAACGCTTTCCACCACCATAAGTAGAGGGGTGCTACTATATGCTATCGTAACAAGGGAAGACATTTTCATCCATCGTAAAGAATTTTCCGTCTGTTTTTGCTGAATATATTTCCTAGAACCGGTTCTGCTTTCACGTCATGTCGTTCTATGAATTATGAGGTCGTCGTCATGGAGAACGTCAAACATTGAGTCGTCTTCCTTATTCCTTTTAACTTGTTGTCAACTGTTTTCATCCGTTGACCGTTCACCGAAAATGCTTTGTAAGCAAAGAAAATTTTACATAAATAATATTCAAGCAAAACATTTCCTTTGAATTTAATATTGAAATCATCCCGATTCACGACCGCTATAATTCTCTGTCCAAGTGTAAATACAACGGACAAATTGAGACATTTTAACACCTCGTGATCTTCCTCCATGCTTCACAAACTCATCCTCATAATTATCAATGGCTCCCAGATAAATGTCGGGATTTGTTGTGGTCGCCTTTATCCCCAAAGTCGACGACAGGGGTGGTTTCGAGGGATGGTCGACATATTTACATCTAATAGAGTATCCCGGTTTTATTATTTACTGTTAATATTATTTTTTATGGAGAAAAATTAACAATTATCAGACCTACACAATGAAGCTTGAATAGTCTGTTTACAGGATGATGTTTATTGAATGGGATATTTTGCTTTGTGCTTCCTTGATTGAATCTGTAGGCAAATCAATATCTCTATAATACTAAGTGAAGGATTATTTTTAAAAGGATACGTAATATTTGCTGTTGGTTGACGAGCCGTCATTGGATGACCGAGATAATATCAGAAGTTTGAGTAACAAGAGAGAGACCCGCATAAGGGTAAGCTGTCCTGCATCCCCGCCGGGGTTAATAGAGGAATTATTATGGTAATAATTTCTTGTCGATGTAACAAAGAAACAAGGATTGCGTAATAACAGTGAAACGTCAGGACCACTAAACATGTAAATCACACTTATACTATGTAAATCCAGGTCTTTTATGGCTCGAGGCGGCCTTCAAATATGCTCATGTTTTCTGCCAAGCAGCATCAACTCTCACTTCCGCATAGAGATGGGGTCGTTTCCACAACGGTTAGATTTTACCATTGTCTATTATGGACAATGATTTTACATATCTGTAACAATAGAAAAGTGTTTTTATATCATTTAAACAGACTGGTCACTACTGACAGTATCTCTAGTAATGTGTGGTCCAAGAGCTCAGTGCTTTAATGGCTGCTTGACTATCCGATATTATGATAATCCTTTGTCTTCTGTATCCTTTTGGCTCCTGGCCCGAACACTCCTATCACAGTTCCTTCTATTGCTTTTGAGCTGTCTGTGTACCAAGTCTGGTAATGGTACTTGGATCCCATTCCTTCTTGTTGCTTAATTCCGTAACGAATTTCTTTGAAAAGTTATACTTTTTCATCATACCGTCTTGTTGCCTGTCCCAGGTTGTCTGATTTCATGTGGCCTAAGTGCTGTGAGCCTACACTCACCCTTCCTACTCTACAGCCCCTACTCCCTCCCTACTCTAGTTAGAACCATCGAATTCAACAAAATATTTGACAGGTACTTTTTTTTGTGAATAACAGTTCCCATCTCGAGTGTTGTCTATCCTTCCAATGACGCAGCGCCTCGGTGTTTATCGTTAGTGAATAAGGGGCGTTAGGGTCGTTATTCCGTTATTGTTTTAGATGCGTCCTAATAATTTCCACCAGCTTTAAGGAGCTGCTAATGTTCACTCGCGCTATTTACTGAAAAGACTGATCCTCACTCGATTCCAGAGCTACTCGAGTTTTATTGTTTTCAATGAAAATAGTCGTGTTAATTGCGGTGTTCATTATGTCGAAAACAAGCTATAATTCTCTGTTGACACATTTTATCGTTTTATACGAGGGTTGTACGTTAAAAACTAGGAAGAAACAACTACTTCTCAGTCTATAGATACCGACAGACATTACATTACATAGGTTTTGTAAAGTAAACGTTTTTTACAGTTTACTTTGTATAACAATGACTTTTATTGTAAAATATAGCGAGTCTTCTTTAATTTTTGGACAATAAAAACGTTTCGGAATGCTCTTAAATGTAAAAGATCGGATAGAATTGTCCGCGGTGATAAAATATATAGTTGGAAAACTTGGGAGTTGAAAACAAAATATCTCATTCGTAATATGATTGGTGTGCGGCGTCACAGATATAAGTATCATCCCCTCCACCCCCCCCCCAACCGAAGGCTATTAATAGCAGGTGGAGACAGTGGAAACTTTCCACGTCTAGAATGGATACGGCATGGCGTATACTATACTAAATCATAAATATGTATTGAGTGGATGAACTAAGAAGAACAAAACAACGTGGAGGATTTTAAGGATGCCAAGGTGGAAGACACTGTTAAAAATAAAATATATGATGATGCTATTTGACCAACATCTTTTTAGATGGTAAGTAATTGTGTGTAGTATGTATGTTTCTGAGGAGAGTCTCAGAAACTGGTAGTTCCTTTAGTCCTATTTCCCGGAGGAATTTTAGGATGTCTGCAGGCTTCAACTTAGGCAAATGTTCCCCTTGTATCAAGTAATCTTTTAGGTGCCGTGTTCTAGGATTCTGAAGTGCTGTGTAGTTGGAAAGTATGTGGATGGAGGTTTTTTCTTCCATTCCACAAAATCTGCATTCTAGAAAAGAAAAGGGGTTTTAGCGAAATACAAAGAATTTCTATGAATCCACCCCCACAGACTTTAACTTTGGAGACAAATCGATCTAGAGGACTCAACATTTCTTATTAAAAATATGGTTAGCTGTTTTAGATATTAGAGAAAACCATCTAATTGTAAATTTATTGACAAAAAAACAAACAAATTCAAAAATACGAGTAAAAAGAGAAGATCTACTGGGGTTTGATATCGTATGCGTCGTTATTTTTCCCTGCATTCTATCGCCATAAAATATCCTACGCACTCACACTGAACTTGGCAAATGAATTATGACTAGTAGAAGGTGTAGAGAGGAGTAAAGGCGCAGAAAAAAAACCTAGAAGGACTGAGAGTAAGTGGTTCTTATGTGTCACTCGAGAGCAGATTTTCGTTTTTACCCGACTGTTATAATATATAAAAGAAAAGTATCTTTGAGGATCCTTAAATTATGTTTAGATTGCCATATTTGAGACAAAAAAGAAATATAATATTAATCAGTTAAAGCGGGGTGAATTTTTCCGGTAAAATAGAGTTGGTGATACAACAACAAATTTTTAGACCTACATAGATATGTAATAATTGAATTTAATTGGTATTTACTAATCGGGATTTAAACTGAATATATATTTGCTACTAACGATGCCCTAGAGCAATATAAAGCAATGTACGAGGAAGTATTGATATCTAGTTGGCCTAGACCAGTTCCGTGCATAAACAAAATATTGCGTTACCATCGCAACGAACAATTACTCATTAGAAGTGTCGGTGTGAAGTTGGACGACAAAAACGTAAACCAGAGTTACGCAATAAATTAAAAGAAAAAAGATGTAAGAGGTAATCAGATTTACGACGATATGCTTAATACCCTTGGTGATCAAAGTCCTTTCTTACTCTCCAAGACCTAAGAAGTTTCGTGTCCAAAAATCTGTTGGAGAAGTTCTTGCTTCAGTTTTTTGGGATTACCATGGAGTAATCATGATTAATTTTTTGGATAAGGGTAGAACAATAATCGGAGATTACTATTCGACATTACTGACCACTCTACGGGAAAAATTGAAGAGCTTATTCACCAGATTTGGCTCGGTCCGACTATCATCTCTTTCCTCAACTGAAAAAAAGTTTAAAAGGTCGTAAATTTTCTTCCTCGGAAATATCGAATATTTATGTCCACTTTCCACTTTTCATTGACTTTTAGAAATAAAAAAAAGCACACACAAACACGTAATGTAAATCCTTACGACACATCAAAATTACGTCTAGAATTTATTAGAATGACCTGTCAAGTAAGAAAAAACAACTACGTCTCGGAATATATGCCCCAACAGACATTGAAACGGGGTTGGTATACCTACACGATATAATTAACCAGTCTGGTTTGTAATTAGAAGGAACATTTTCACTTGTGGACGTATTTTGGCGTATCCAGCAAACATTTTCACGTTTCTTTTGCCATGGAAAACGTAACAATGCCAACTTAACGAACTTCCTCTTTTTCTCTCTCTGTCTTCCATTGAATAGCTTCTCGTTTTTCAAAACAATAGGAATAACTCCAATCGATCATTTCGATTGGCATTAAAACTTCCACACGGAATTTTTTCGGATTTTCCGAATGTTTTTCTTTTTCGGTGGCTTATTGGGTACTGTTTCCATAATGAAGCGGCATTTTGTGCAAATATTTTTCTCTTTTGCGGAATATTCTTTCAGGGGTGTCATTACGCGCCGTGTAGATTCTTCTTTTTGTTAAAAGAGTATTCGATATTTTATCAATTTGCTCGGTCTTTGATGTTTGGCGTTATTTTACAAGAATTTCGCTTGAATTTTTGTTTGAGTAAAAAATCTGGGAAATTCATCCTCTCACATATTTACAGTTTTTTTAACGTAATAAAGTAATTGGAAGTTGAGGAAAGTGGACATGGAAAAACGTCCAAATATAATTGCTTCGTGAACCGGTCAAGTGCCGTCTCTTATAATATAATATATAGGACAGATAATTTAAGTTTCAAGTAGGCAACGACTTTTAGAATACACTTGAAATCCCCCCAATCTAATCAGATCGTTGCTTTTATGTTTGTATTCGACTTTATACGAGGATGTATTGATATCTAGTTAGCATAGACCAGTTCCAAGCATAAACAAAATATTCCGTTACCATAGCAACGAACAATAATTCATTGGAAGTGTCAGTGTGAAGTTGGTCGTCAAAAAGGTAAACCAGAGTTAGGCAATAAATCAAGAGAAAAAAGATGTTCACCGATATTGTGAAAATCGAAAAATTGGAGTATCGAGCCACCATCAAGTACCTGTATTTAAAAGGGTTAAGAGGTAAGCAGATTTACGAAGATATGCCTAATACCTACCCTTGGTGATCAATCCTTCGTCCTTCGTCCTCTCCAATACCTAAGAAGTTTCGCGTCCAAAAATCCGCTGGAAAAGTTCTTGTTTCAGTTTTTTTGGGATTTCCATGAAGTAATCATGATTAATTTTTTGGATAAGGGTAGAACAATAACCGGAGATTACTATTCGACATTACTGACCAATCTACGGGAAAAAATTAAAGAGAAAAGACGCGGAAAGCTATCCAAAGGTGTTTTGTTTTTGCAAGACAACGCCCCTGCACACAAATCTCATGTTGCCATGCCAAACTTTCGTGATTTAGGGTTTGAATTACTAGAACACCCCCCTTATTCACCAGATTTGGCTCCGCCCGACTATCATCTCTTTTCTCAACTAAAATAAAGTTTAAAAGGTCGTAATTTTTCTTCCAACGAGGAGGTAATAAAAGCTGTGGAGATCTGGTTTGCAGAGCAAGAAGAAACATTTTTTTTTGAAAGGTCTAGAGACGTTGCAGGTTCGCTGTAATACATGTATCCAATTAAGGGGAGAATATGTTCAGTAATAAATTATTTTGACATTGAAATTTTGTTTGGTTCTATAGTAGGCTAAGAATTTTTCAATATATGTACAGGATGTATCCGCATTTTACTGAACTTTTTTAGACAATATAATAAACTTTCTGATTCGGACTTTTGGGGTTCATATACAGAGCGTTTCAATAAAAACTATCCATCCCACATAATTCTGAAAAATTGGAAAAAAAAACATATATATATAAATCACTTTTATTACTATTAAGCATATTATAATAAACAATGTAAATAATACTGGCTGAAGGACCTCGGTCGATGGCCATTTGTACCAATAAATGACGTTTATTATTATTATTAAAAACATATAAAGGGGACGTTACCTATAACTTTGAACCCCTCATACCTACCGATAACTCACCCAATTTTTTAATACACTATTGCATTGTTTGGGCTCTCAAGTAATGAATAATTTAAACTTCTTCACGAATACAGAAATTTTCCAATCTAATTTACCCGTGTTGATGATTTTTTAACGATTTTCCCATTGGAATAAAACGAAAATGAATAAAATTAAAATTATATCAGCAACAGCAAAGCAAAGTAGGAAATAGCCCAAATTACCATCCTCCTATTCATTTATTATCCAAATTTACGAGAACAATTAATGCTCTCTCTCTCAGATTATTAGCTGTATTATTCATTTTGGATTTCGTTTCAATTTATAAGCTCCAGATCTACGGGAATGAACTGGAAACTCGATAGAAAGAGCAGTGGCGTACACATAGATTAATATTACACCATAAATTGCATTAAAAAAAAACTTGAATAATAGTTATTAACTGTTATTTCCATAATTTTTTTTGCGCGATTGATCTTTTTTGCTTATTTCCAGCATCGGTTGTCAGGACGGTAGGTTGTGTTTACTGGTTTCTAAGTTTAACACGTCGGTAAGTGATTTACTTACCGTTCAGATGTCGAAAAGTAATAAATAGCATAAAAAAAATTGCTTAAAAGGATCTAAAGTTCCTACCGTGTCTCCCGCGACACGTTCTACCTTTTTTTTTTTAATGATTATGCCTCAAACTGAAACAAATTCAAAGTTCAAGTTGATGTTGATATTTTGCTATATGGTTTTTGCAAAAATCCCAAAAATTTTCTCAAATTTTACTCAAAATAATTGTAAGGGATGAAATTTTCCGATTGTAATAATTATAATCGGTCTCTGTCTATGGAAGTAAATATCTCGTCACTGATAAATTTTTTGCGCAAAGGAGATGGAGAGAGAGAGAGAGAGTGAGAAAGCGAGGAAGGAGATTGAAACATGAAATGGCAGCTAAGATAAATCGAGAGAATGTAACGAGCAAGTCTTCAAAGTGTGAAACTTTTTCAATATTTCCCTAGTTGGTAGAACACGGGCGGCTGTACAATGAAGTAGGGCCATTTACATTAAAATTTGAAGTAAAACGTGGAGGAGTAGGAAAGGAAAAACACATTTCGAGTCAAAAAATTAATATTGGCTCGAACCAGAGGTGGAATTTCTTCTAATACCGGGGCTAAACTATATTTTTGTTTCGTTATATAAGTAAGATTGAAAATAATAACTTTTTAAGGGTGTCCTGCCAATATTTCAACGCAATACCAACATTTTTATGGTTTGTATAAAATTTCATGTTAAAATGTTCCAGTTAGACAATTTTCCATTCCCCTTCTTTAGAATATAATTTTTTTCAAACAACATATTTTGTACTACAATGAAATGAAACTTTTGTACGACCCCGGTAAGTGTAGTAATGGACCGCAGTAGAATGTAACGTTTTCTTATAAAAGTGGCATATTTCATTCGAGGTATCGGTGTATTTCTAAGTAAATAAGCCATTTCTAAGCGCATAACACACATACGCCAAACTTATTAGACTTCGGTCATATTCGTGAGCTTGTATGGATGTTTTATTCAAAAGTTTGCCTGCCACAGTTTCATATTACATGATTAGTTTTTCTACATGGATCGTCTGTCAACAACAGGACCGGTTTTAGCACAAAGAATAACTGCGTTCTTTCTAGTTTTGGTCTGTATTTGACTGAAAAAGAATGGAAAATGGTACAATTGCAAGCTAACTTTTGTTTTTAAATATAGTCGAGTGAATTTGTGCATTATTTAGTCTTCTTATTGTGTGCTTTTCAAGTGGAATTAAGGGTTTTTAGCTTGTTTCGAGAACTGTTGACTGTTTCGGACTGTAGTTACGTGAAATCGAGAGTATTTGGATGAAATAAGGTCGAATTGTGAGTTTTAAAGTATTAATAAAAATTCTCCCTTAAATATTTATATTTTTAGACTTGCATTTCCTTCCTTACTTCTTTAAAACGCAACCGTTTCAAAATATCCGAAGGAAATGGAAGGAAACATTATTTGTCGAACATTTCTTTCACTTTTTAAACGTTTTATGAATTTTATTGGAGATCGTGAAGTTGGGAGGGGGAAAAAATTCCAACGGCCAGTTTTACGAGTGTTCGAACAAGCCAGTAACTCATGGATTTCGACCGGCAGTGTTTTGTCACATTTTACGACGTTATATAAGCAATTTCCCGATTTTTAGGATTTTCCAATTTCTCACTACCAGAAAAAGAAAACTTTATTTTTAAATTTGACTCGATTAAATTCTATTTTTTTTATAACTGCATTGGCTGGAAAAGTTTATTCTCTTATTTTCATATCTCAGTTTCCTTTTTTTCTCAGATTGTAACGCCCTGAAGGAGATGCGAATGACCGTACCGGAAGCTGCACTATCTGGTGACACTGTAACTTTGTCCTGCGAATACAATCTGGAGGAAGTCGCTTTATACTCCATCAAATGGTATTGGAACGACGAGGAGTTTTATAGATACGTTCCCAAAGAATCGCCGCCCTACAGGGCTTTTACAGTTACCTTTGCTGACTTCAACGTTGATGTAAGTATAGTTTTTTATAATTTGTTACATAAACACAAAATTTAGGTCAACTGAGCGGTTATTTCAATAAAAAGTAACAGCAGAATTGGATAATTTCAAATTTAAACTAGTTTGAAGTAAAATTAGGTGTTTTGGTGGAAAAAATTCACTACAAATACACGTGTACACGCGTGCATATTTCATTGATTGAAGTGTATGATATATAGGACGACTTTTTCCGCTTTTCGAAAGCGACATCATCCATGGGAATTAATTTTTGTTCATTTTTGAATCAAAATTCCAAACACTGAGTATAAATCGAGATATGCAAATAATTCCGTATTTGTAGAATTCAAGATTTACTGGGAAATTTCACATGTGTACGAGCATTTTACATATTTTGACTCTAACCAAAGGTACAGGGAAAATATACAAGGTGTCCCGTAATAGATCGTTAGGAAATATTTAAAATACCCAAATGCAACTTTTATCTAACCTTCTTGGTTTGTGAGATTAAAAGGATTGATTAAAAGGAAGTACAAATTTAAAATTTTTTGTAGATTATTGTCTCTTCAAAACACATCGACAGTATTAATTATGTCAAATTCTAATAAACCAGTGGCGTGGTACGAGGATTTCGTTATCTTTTATCGTACCTTATTTTTTGAAACACCCTGTAATGAGAGCTGAAGACTTTTGTATGCAATTATTTATTAAATTTCCTACAAAAAAGGTACTCTTTGTTGAACTCGATAGAACACTCCATTTTCAATATTTTTAACTTTATATTGCAATAAGGAAAGGTAAATCATAATTTTCCTCTTATTCTTTCAGAAAGTCGCTAAAATTTAGTGTATTTTCCCATTTCTTTCTATAACCACTTCGTCCAATCAGTCCTCTTTCTTATCTTAAACCATTTCAAATGAAATGTCCCAAATTTAGTAAATTCGTTCAAAAGGAACTGACCATTCCCCTTTGGTTACCTATAGAATTGAATTTTTGTGTTTTCTTGCGTAATATAGGTACCTACTTGTTTATATAATATCCTTATTATAAAAATAAATCCGTAATTTTGTATTAGCAAATATTACAAAATATTTAGTGTTTAAGCTTTGCTATTAAAGAGAAAAATATGAATATGGCTTTTTGCTCATTTCAACAATTAATTAATAAATTTAAAAAATCTATACAACATAAATATAAAACACGAACAACCAATAAACATCGTTCTAAAATAACAGCGCTCGACGGGCGACGTCCTGTATAATATGCCAAATTAAATGCAAGTAAGGACGCAGCGACGTACTGTACCATTCAAGTCGCCAGCGGCATCGGTGCTTTACGCGATAAATTCGAACGAGTGAAACATCTTATATTTTTATTCTGTAATCTTTGGTGTCTGTTTACTCGGTAGGTACGTCTATGGAAATGTCCAAGGATGTAATTAAATATAAAATGAGTGTAATAAAGGGGTGATCGCGCTTGAATAAAAATTGTTTGCAGCTGTATTAAAATGTAGGACAAATGTTGCTTTGCGCGCTTTTTCGTCTGTAAATTGAAGTAGTAGAAAAATTGCGAAATTGCGAACTTCTGAGAGAAACGTTCTTTATTATTGTAAGGCGTGCATTTTATAGCTTCCATCACTTTTCGCCTTCGCAGATTTTACTTTGATAGTTTTATTGCTCTTATATATACCTTACTAGGCATTTCGATACGATATTAGCATTTCGGATGATTTTTGATGAAATTTATTCAGAAATTATTGGATTCTTCTTATGCAACAAGTCGAAAAATTAATAAAAATGTCTCTAATCTACTAAATAAGCTATAACTTTAATAGGTAACGAGCCCATGTCAATATTAATTGCAAAATTCCCAATTTTACGTACCTTTTAAAAAATTGGCGAATGCGCTAGTGCATGCACCAAATTTTCAAATCTTCTCCAAATAAACTTTAATCCGTTAATCATTAGAAATATTGATCGAAAATTCTCTTAGAGACATAAAATTTTCTTCTGGATCAATTGGTGGTCACTAGAACGTTCTAACTTCCAAATTGTAGGAGTTATAGGTACCTTTCGGTTTAAGAACGTGGATATTCGAATACTATCACACTTTGATGATTCATAAATTGGAAACCTTCAGAGTTATGGCCTTGTAAATTTGTTCTTCGTGAAATTGGTTTTTTGAGAAGACCCTCTTAAAATTTCAGTTCAATATTCATACTTTTGTGGTATTTATAAGACTTTTTATGTCAAAAATGCGTTTTTTCGGTAATTTTTGAAGGGAAAGATAAGTTAAGAATCTCTGTAGCTACTTTCTATACGAATTCAACAAATATAGCACAAAGAGAAGGATCCGAAAGTCATATTTTAGGAATTTCCAAAATCTATTAACCCTATACAGGGTGGTCCTTGAGTAATTGTACATGGAAGTACAGTATAATCTTTTGTTTTGATGTTTTGATCCCATTCCTTCTTGTTGCTCAATTCCGTAACGAATTTTTTTGAAAAGTTATACTTTTTCATGAAAAAAAACATTACTGAAAGATGGAAATTTGAGTAAACAAACAAGGCTGAAAGTATATAAAGCGTCAATACGCCCAATTGTAACATATATGCAGCGGAAGCCATGTGCCTTACAGCCAAGGACATAGAAAAACTAAAAATATTCGAAAGGAAAATCATATGAAGAATCAACGGCCCCAAAAGAATAGACAACGATCAGTACAGGAGCCTATACAATAATAAGATTGAAGATATTCTAAGACTACTGTGGTGGGGACACATTCACCGCAGACAACCTGAGGAGCTAATGAGAAAAATCACTACATGGACACCACAAACAACAAGACCAAGGGGAAGGCCAAAAGAAAAATGGGGGAATCAAATAATCGAAGACATTAGAACTCTTGATATTAGAAACTGGAATAAACTGTGCCAGGACAGGAAAAAGTGGAGAGAAATTGTAGACAAGGCAAAAAAAAACAGAAAACTATGAAGAAGAAGAGATCTCAGATAACAAGGCGGAGTGATTCACCGCAATGAAGGAATCTAAGAGCTCCAAGATGGAGCGCTAATCATTTCTACGGAAATGTAAACCAATTCTAACCAGATGAGGTAGAAGGCAAAAAAGTTTACAAAATACATCGAAATAGGAGCAATATCATGATTTCTCAAATCAAAAAACCCCCAACCACAAATTTTTGTGCATTTACATCAAAAAGCGTTACAGTTATTGTGAAAAACGGAAATTAAAATTTCTTGTTCAACACCCTGTATCTCTCTTAATATCAACATTTTATTAAGGCTAGTTGGTTCAAATCGTAATATTTTGAAGTGAAGATTGAACTGTAGGTACTTATATGTAAAATTATTCAAGGGCCACCCTACATAAACAAAATATTGTTAAAACTTTCAAATTTATTTATTGAAAGCTTTCCCCAACAGTGGGTATTCAACGTGAGGGATGTGGTACAATAAAATTTCGAAAAAATAGTAAACATCCCTTTCGATCCTCGAGGAAATATTCCAGAGACTTATGCATTATGGAAAAAACTTGGATGCATACAACTTGAAAATTTCACGACATATATTTTTGCCGCATACATTGTAAATCAAGTCCAGGTTTTGACAATCGTATGGAAGCATTTCAGCTATTTTCGATCATTTTCCGGCTAGAATATTTCCATAGTAGACAAGTTCAAGTGATGTCACGCAACAAAATACAGTTTTCTTCCTTTTTTTCAACTTAGTATTCATGGAGAGAATGTACCAGAAGTGGAAGTTTATTTGGTAAAATGATAAAAACTTGTTTAAATTTAAATATTATCAAGCCATCTCACACGAGTGTTATATCGATAGGATAACAAGGATAAAATCCTCTAGAGAAGGAAATACCGTGAAGGAGGGTATCTTGAGGGATAACTAGTCGAAGTGTTGGTCGTGATGAAGTTCCCTAAGGACTTCAACACTCTGAACGTTCAACCCGAAAAGAGAGAAAGGAGAAAAAAAGGTCAATGTGTAGCCTGAGAGATTATTTAACATATTTACGTGAAT
>CAJUYG010000849.1:44769-59710 GCA_910591675.1 Galerucella calmariensis | reverse complement strand
ATGCGTAAATCAGCGCTGTTTGAATATGCCTTTGGACACGTTCGACACTTGTAAGGTTTACGACCGGAATGTATCCACATGTGACGATTTAAACGATTAGAATTGACATAACTTTTGCCACAAATATTACACAGAAAAGGGCGATCGTTTGTGTGGCAAGTTCGAATGTGTAAAGTCAAATTTTCTAATTGGCTGTAATGGAAAAATATAATTAAAAAAATAAAATTTATAAATATAGGCCAGACGATAAGGGTAACAACTACAAGTAATTAGCAATACGGCTAAACTTTTTTTATATTAATCTACATACTTCAAGGTACTTATGGAAGAAAAATTGCTAATTACTTGTACTTTTGGTCTAAAATGACCCATACCGACAGGCCTAAAACATTAAACTTACCTGTAAGTCTTGTGGCAATGTAAGCAGCTATAAGGTTTTATTCCAAAATGTATCCTTTTGTGTCTCTCTAAATTAGAAGGTATCTTAAAAGCTTTATTACAAATATCACATAGAAACGGCCTTTTGTCTTCATGGGTTTTCATGTGTAATCTAACTCCAGCCCATCTTACAAAACCTTTATTACAAATCTGGCATTTAAAAGGTTTCTCCCCTAATTAAACAAAAATAATAGGAAAAAAATACCAGGACAAATAAAGTTATTAAACTAACCTGTATGTGATCTTACATGAACTTTTAATGTACTAGGATTTGGATATTTTTTACCACAAATATTGCAAGTATGATCTTTGATTACCATATGCCCTTTTAAATGACCTATTAACCTTTTCCTTTCATTAAACGCTTTCAAACAAATGGTACACTATAAATTAAGTGAAAATATTACATAATTTAAGTAAATAATATGATTTACCTGTAAATCTTTAGGTTTACATGAACCTAAAGTGTGTTGTTTTAGTGAAGATATATTTTTAAATTTCATATTACAGTTGTAGCATTTATATTCTAATTCAGGAATGACATTTTCCAAAGTTTTTATATCTGATAAGGGTTTAAGGGGAACTAGTGGTGGAGCATCTATGGGTAAATCTCTAGCTACATTATCAACAGCTTCAAGGTTTTCACGAGTTATTGGAATTAATGGAGGTATTGAATCAATTTCAAATCTATTCTTCAAAGTAACACTAGTATCTACTTTAAGACATGGGTCTGATTCTTCTGAAACTGATTCTATGTTCCTACTATATTTATTGTCCAAAATTTGTCTTAAAATTGTGTCATTACGTTCAACCTTTTTCTTAAATGCATGTAGTTTTATGATAGTACGAAAGCAAATTGAACATATTTTACTAGGTAATCTATCATCTTCAGATATCTAGAACATTGAATATAGAAAAGAGAAAATATATAATAATTTAGTTTACCTTTATTAGGGCACACGACTCTATCATTTTTGATATTTTACTCCTGTGAATTTCTCTTAAATAATTTTTACCGGTTATACATATTCGGCAGCTATTTTCTAACTCTATATTATTTAATTTATTCACACACTTTTCTATGCTTTTGAACATTTCAGCTGTGCATTTCAAATAAGCTTCTATTCATAAATATTTATTTTCCCATGCTTCTATTTACATTTTCAAGCTGTCAGAAGAGAGATCATAGAAATATAAGACTTGTGAAACTTGGAATTCGATACTCCAGTATTCTTTGAGGAATAAAATCAACTTTTTAATGAAACTTGGGCATTTATTGAAGAATTATTTTTGTTATATTCTGATATTTGAATATTCACGAACTTTCCTAAGCTTCTAACCAAAAAAGTTAACTCTCAATTAGCTGCTCCAGTGTACTCTGAGATCTATGGCCATTTTTTGACATTTATCAGTTGCACCATCTACCGACATTCTAATAAATCATCATTAACAATTCTAGAAACTCTGGCATACAATTGATTGCCAAAAGTTTTTAAAATAATTTGAAAAAATGGAAGAATGCGAGCTTCGAAATATTTGTAGAGCATGTCTCACCGAACAGGGTCAATTCCAATCGGTTTTTGTACCAGAATTAAGTTCAGGCATATCGCTTCATATATCTGAAATGATGACAGCCTGTTCTGCTGTTCAGGTAAAATAAGGTTATTTATATGAATCAATTTATTTATACTGCATGATAAAAACATAAACAGACCAAGAAGTCAATAAGATTGGATGTACTTGATGGAGTACACTTTTATAATTGAAATGAAAAAAATTAAGATTCCTTATTGGACTGACAACTGAAACTAATTTTTAATTAATATTACCTTGTTATCATTTATCCATTTGTAGGTAACTTTAGGAGATGGGTTGCCTGAACAAATATGCAAATCTTGTGCTGCCGATACAATTAATTTATACCTATTTAAACTAAAATGTGAAAAAAGTGACAAAATTCTTCGAGATAATCTAAAAAAATCTTCAGAGCTCTATGAACCGGAATGTATAAAGCCCGATCTAAATATAGAAGATAGTTTAAAATGTGAAAATGACTCTGAATGTCGTAATAAAAATGAAAATACTCAAAAACACCTAGATCAGTTTGATATGTTTGATTCCTATAGTAATTACAGTGATGAAGATTCAATGGAAAGCAAGGAAGAAGAGGAAACTACGAAAGACAAACCCAAAGTTAAAGAATTCGATTGTGATATTTGTCATAAACAGTTTAGTAGAAATGATTTACTTTTAAGGTAAATATTTTTGTAACACTGATACTCGTAAGGCAGTCCATTTTTTTAGGCATCGAATAGCTCATGCTATGAAAATGGAAAACCACAACATGGATTTCGATAGCAGTTACCACATAGACGAAGATGATGATCAGGTTACACTAGAAATTAAAAAGGAAGATTACGTATACGCTTGTAACCGTTGTGAAACTATTTTTCTCCAAAAAGAAGATCTAGATGCTCATTTAAAATCCCATCTAAAAGAGGAGTACAACGTTTGCTGTCAAGTCTGCCAAAGAAAATTTTCCAAATTGGCTCATTTAAATAGGCACTTACGAACAACGCATTATATAGAAAAACAGTATAAATGTGAAGTGTGCGAGAAGAGTTTCTATAAACAAGATCAACTTAGGCACCATATGAACGGACATTCTGGGCTCAAGCCGCACATCTGTGATATTTGTTGTAAAGGTGAGTACGATTTATAACTTTTTATATTTAGTAATTTATTTATTTTTACCAGGATTTAACCAGATATCAAATTTAAAAGATCACATGCGTACACATAACGGAGAGAAACCGTTTTTATGTTCGACATGCGGAAAGGGTTTTAATCAATTAGGAAATTTAAGACAACATACTGTAAGGCATAGTGGGGTGAAAGCACATCTTTGTAGTACGTGTGGAAATGGATTTGCTAGTAAAGGTGAATTGTCCGCACATCTCAGAAAACACACAGGTGGATATTTTATAACATAAATTATATATTTATAACACTAATTACCGTATATTTATTTCAGGAGCTAGACCTTTTGTTTGTTCTGTATGTAATCACGGTTTTACTACTTCTAGTTCACTTACAAAACACAAAAGGATTCATTCTGGTGAAAAACCTTATGAATGTGATACTTGCAAAATGAAATTTTCTCGGTCTGGGATTCTCGCCAGGCACAAAAGGACTCATACTGGAGAAAAACCATATAAATGCAAGGTAAGGTAGAAAAAAATTTATTTATACACAATTTTAGCCCTACACTTTATAGATTAATGTTTTTTTTTAATTTAAAATAAAAAACACAAATTTATCTCTTATTTATCGAACGTCAGCTGGTTGACATTTGACAGTTGACAACCATAGATAAAAAAATACTCCGATAGATATCTGTCAAAGAAAACCATTTATCTATGGCCATAACCTTACTTTTTTGACATTCTTTTCATTGTTTACTGTTGTTGAGAAGATTAAATGATGCATTATTTTACTGTGATTGTCAATTTTTATAACAATTTCAGTTCTGCGACAAGGCTTTCTCTCAATCCAACGACCTCACCTCTCACCAAAGAATTCATACGGGCGAAAAGCCTTTTATATGTGACGAATGTGGTCAGGCTTTCAGACAAAGTTCGGCTTTGAAAACGCACAAAAAGACCCACATAGAAAAAGGAGCATCGAATGTTACAACTAAAACCGAGAAAACTGATAAAACAGAGTGTGTAGTGGAAGCAAAACCGATTTTTTTAACGGGTGTGTTCAATACGGAATTCTTACCGAGTTTTTAGTGTTTAATGTGATAATACTGATACGAATACAATGAAATTGATATCATTTCCAACATATCAACAAGCAAGCAAAACTGTAGTGTCTCAACCAATAAAAAATGTACAAAAAATGATCAATTAGTGCCTTTTTAATTGGTTTTGAATGAATCTTGTTAGATATGACGTTTTTGTAGTATCCCAGTGAAATATTAAACTGGGATATGTCAAATTTGGTGTAGTGAAACTGATGGTTTTTTGATAAATAAAAGTATTGACTAGTCTCATATTAGGTAAGCAAAATATATTGTAAATAAATTATTTGTTACTATAATTTGTTTTATTGAAAAATATATCATCAACTTTACAATTTATTAAAATCACCTTCCAATCTTTTTCTAACTACCCATTATCAGCTTCTACCTTTTCATTACCCCTTTTAATCAAATTTCTTTTATGAATTTCCAAATGTGCACGTAAAGTGCTATTTTGAGTGAAACATTTTTGACAAACAGTACATTTATAAGGTCGTTCCTTAGTATGAACTCGTTGATGTATGCTGAGCATATTTTTGGCAGCAAACGATTTATTACAATTTGTACAGCTAAAGGGCTTTTCACCGGTATGACTGCGTACATGAATGGTTAGTTGACCTGTTGTAGATAGTATTTTTCCACACACTGTACACAAGACGCCTTTTTCTCCAGTATGAGTTTTTTTATGATCCCTGAGGCCCGAAGCTTGTTTGAAGCAAGTGCCGCAGATATCACAGATGTATGGGCGTTCATTAGTGTGTTTTCTTGTATGGATTTTAAGACTACTCTTAGACATGAAAGTTTCTTTGCAAATATCGCAAGTAAACGGTTTATATCCTGAGTGGATTCTTTGATGGAAATATAAAGCACTAGTTTGGGAAAAACTTTTGTTGCAAATATTGCAAACATGAGGTTTTTCTCCTGTATGTATTTTCAAATGTGTTTCTAAAAAGCTTGGGTAAGCGAAAGATTTGTTGCAAATATGACAAGTATGAATTCGTTTTACATAACTCTTGTCGTGAAGACGCATGTGTCGACGAAGGCTTTCAGCTGTTAAACACCCTGTAATAAGATTGTACCAAGTTTTATAAATTCTGAATTTATGGGATTCTTACCTTTATCACATTTGCTGCAAGGGAACGGTTTGATGTTTTTATGTTTAAACTCGTGCTGTTTTAAAAGATATTCATAGAGAAATTGCTTTCCACATTCTTTACAACCAAATTTTTTGTCTCTATCTGGTACGTGGGATCTTAAATGAGTATTTAGGATAGTTTTTTTATTAAAACTTAGTGGACAATTAGGGCATTTGTAATCTTTGTTTTCGTGATTCTTCATGTATCTATCTATAGGCAATTCACATTTTAATATTATGATTTCATCTTGTTGTTCTAAATCTTTGGTGTCTATATTACCCATTATCATTCTTTCATTAATTTTATTGTCTGATGTTATACATCTTTCAACAAACTCCAATATTTTACAAACATCTTGTAAACAACCCTGGCATATGTTAGTTGGTAAGTCGTTTGAGTTGGTGAACTAAAATTTTAAGCTATGAAGAAGCTCTTACCCCTTGGTCACATTGTTGAAATAATTTACCTGCAAGTCTGTTATTTTTCTTAAAAAATCTACAACTGCTACATTATCTACTTTTATATAAGATGTAAATAAATTCTGTAGATTTTTTGATGTTCTAAGGCATATCCTACACATATTAGGATAATTTTTGTATTCCTTTAATTCCTCTATGACAGATCTTGAACAATAATAATACTTAAATACTCAAATGAATAAATAATATTATAATTTATTACCTTTGATCTGTTTCTTCATGATATACTTCATCGTTTATGTTAGGTATTGTAGTGGGAACTATGGATTTGACAAATGAATCCAAATCATGTTCACTCGACGATATTTCTCCAAAAGAAATCATTTCTGGACTTACAACTATAAGAAATATATTGTATTTCTCGGTTTGTTTTGTATTTTATAATAGGGAGGTTATGTTTTGAGCAGAGATAAAGGTTATGAGAATTCGCTGCGCCACCTATCTGTCAGTTAAACTTGCTTAGCAGAAATACTTACGACAGGGTCGTATTGAAGAATATTTTTATATAAATAAAACGAAAAGACTAGTAATATTGGATAAATGCAATTTATTTAAAATATAAACTTCCAATTTTATATAAATAGTTCAAAATCCAAGCAAATCTTCTATAAATATAGTATACTTGGAAATATCCAAAAATATTCAAGACACATATCAAGTTACACTAAAAATAGAATTCAAATTTATAAATGTTGTAAAAAATACTTGTATATCCTATATAAAATCTGTTACTTATATAACTATTATAAATAAATAAAGTATCATTTGTCGTGTACAGTTTTTTAATATAAAAAGTGTAAGACAATTTTAGTTATAACGGTATACGGGTGATGGTAGGGGAGCATTTTCTTCGTAAATCATCACCAAGGAACTGTAAGACTTTCGTTTTTTCTTTGGCTAAAAAAATATATAATTGTTAATAATAAAACTTGATAAAAGCACAACTAGCATACCTTGGAAATGTTGATGACATTTTCATCGCTACTACTACTGGAAGTAATTCCTTCTTCTAATGTTAATTTCTTCGATAGACCTTCCAATTCCATATCTATGTACAGTTGATTAAGTTGATCATTAACTAAGACAGGCTGAAATAAAATTAACTTGATATAAATCTAAAAACATGGGCGGATACCTCACTGTATGATAATGTTTAAGAAGCCAGCCGGTAGGTGGATCTGCAATCAGTGTTGACAGAAGTGGTAGAAATTACGTTGGGTTAAAAATCTTACATAAAAAATATAATATTTATTAATCTTATTACGAATAATACGAAGATTAATAATATGTAGATACTTAATCGAAGTAAGAGCAAGGCAAGGTAAGGAATAATAATTTTAATTAGCTGTTTGTTTCCTGTAAAAGTATTTGTGTTTATTGGTGCATTTACATTTACCGATAGATAGAGATTCATGGAACTATTTGAATTAAAAAAATAAAATTGTTTCTTACTCTAAACTACTTAGTTTGGGGTTATATAAGCAGCATTCATAAAAATCTATTACAATTCTATTGAATCTAGTAGGTACATTTTTTCACTATTTTTAGTTTGGCAGCACTGACAGTCAACAGCCATTAAGACAAGATGGTGGAATTTGAAAATAGAAGTAGTGTGTTAATCATTTAGTTAGTGTAAGTGAAGATGATACATGAAGTAATTATGTAAGTACCTGACTAATTTCCTTAAGGCAATTCAAATCGGATTCTAAAATTTCTTCCAAATCTTTAACGACCACTTGATATCTATAAATTAAATCCGGTGACACATCCACCGATTCCAACCATGGCGGTTCTTTTTTTCTGGTTGGACCATTTTTACGACATTTCCACGTATTCTGAAAAAGAAATAATAACATTAACACTGTATACAACTTGATTTCATTCACTTAGTTACCTCATCATATTTATTAGATTTGTTTTCTGTAACATTTGAATCATCGTTAGATCCAGACCCAGCGTCAGTTTTTAAAAACGACGAATACGATGATGAATAGCAACTGCTAGATTCATCTGTATTGTTTACGGTGCCATTTCTAAATGGAGGTGGTTGATTTATTTCCGCTGGCATTGTAACCTGAAAAATACAAATGTTTTTCTTGTAGATTTATACAAATTATAGTTACAGTTCAAGCATAAGCAATTGAGTGTATTTATTCATGTTTCTATAAAAATGATTTCTATACAAAGATAACGAGACACAAACATAAAAACACCAAGAAATTAACCTTATTTTGCACGAAAACTTCCGTCTCGCCATCTGGCGGACTAACTAAAGGCGATTGCAACCATAAATCCTTTCGGGAACATTCAGATAAGGCCTGAAAAAATATTTTTTCAGTTTTCTATGAATTCGTTTAAAAAATGTCCTCTTTAATTTAATATTCAAGCTTCCTAGCAAATATTGTTTTTAATAAAAAATGTCAAACTCACTTTGTTGGCAAAACTGGCTGAAGTGATGGACCCCATGACACTTCCAGGCTCGGCTTTAACTGAAGTAGCTTGCGATGCCGGTCTTTGGAATTGCTGCGGCGTGTGTGGCGTATGGGATGTAAGAGGAGTGTTGGGCATTGTAGATTTTTGTTCAGGAACGACAGGAACACATCCCGAATTGGAAATTCCCACTGCATTCATGAATTGCATCGGATTAATATGCCTTACGTCAGCTGCAGGATTTATCGGAGGAGGTACCATTGGCAAAGGTACCACCGGAACCGTTGGACATATAAAAGGAGATGTGGGATAGAGGGCGTTGTTGTAGTTATAGATCATACTAGCGGGCATGTATTGAACTAGAATTAAATTTTTTTAGGTTACTTTACTATATCCGGCTCGAAGGACCAGTTTTTTTTATGAGTTGTTTGAAAAATCAGTAGCTTACCTTGATAAATAGATCCGTGTAGAACTGGATCATTGAGATGTGGTGGTATCGTTCTTTGATGAGTGGTTGGGATATAATATAAAGGATACATTCCAGTATTTAAACTCCCAGCACCCCCGGGGATTTCCATAGCCGAATTAGTTGTGTTCGAATGTGTATTTGTGGTTACGGTTACCGAGAAAGGGGGCCATAAGTTGATATCGTTCACCTAATAAAAAAAATAAGTTATAAATATGGAAATATTAAACGTTAATAATTTACTTACCCCTGATTGGTAGATGGGTTGTTCGCTGCAAAGCATTGTTGTCGTGGTCTGTTGAGATTGGATATTGATTGGTCTTGTTGAAGATGTATTCGGTTCTTCCTTGGGGTTATTTAGGTCGCTAGGTGATTGGTGTTTGTATTTGGAAATTTTGTGATTTTCTCCATCTTGAGAATGGGTACCGCTGCGTTTTACGCCGTGAGCATAGTCAGGGCAGAACGGCTGAAAAATGTTTATAAATTATACTCTTAAATTGGCTCAGGTTTAATAAATAAATTGATAAAGTCAAAAGCGCTCTTATTGTGCGGGTTCAAAGGTCACTAACCGTATGCAAAGATTACAGAATAAAAATATAAGATGTTTCACTCCAGGGCGGTTTGATTCAAGTTGTTGTCCCAAACGGACGCCGCTCTCATAAATTATGTTTACGACTCGCTTTTGTTGTCAATAACGAGACCGGTAGATACCAGAGAAGTTCGAAAAGCTTATTTTATTTTAAGCTATACAGGGGTAATTAGAGAAATATATATATTTAAATTAATAGGATTCTTTATCACAAATGTTTATTTTTTAATGTTAATTATTTCGAAAAATGTTAAAAAAGGTAAGTAAAAAATAAAATACTAAGTTTGGAGTTTGGTTTATGTGTTAAATTTAATCTATTGTCTTTCAAATCTTTCATTACACATTTGAGAGTAAATACGGACTCTGGTATAGAGACTTGCATAATATGTCAAGTACTCAGAAAAATACCGAAACCTTCAAATTTACATGGTTTTACGTGCTTTTGTTCCTTATTGAGTGGTCTTAAGTTGAGGCTTTTTACGTTTAATTGTTTGTCAATTGATTAATTATTATTTGGGGGATGCTAGATATAAATGAAAAATTGAAATATTGTAATTACTCACTTCATTTTTATCAAAAACAATCCGGTCTTCCATATTGTTTTTATCCGGCTTTTGATGGATCTTTTTACTATCTTTTATAGTAGATCTGTGCTCGCGGTGTCTCTTAAGCATAATTTTTTCCATATCTTCATTATGTCTTTAAGAAAAAACGAAAAATATTACGTATAACAAAATTATTATTATTTAATAAATATACTTACTTTACAAGTAAAGATTCAGTTAGCAATGGCGATTTATATGAATCTCCGTTAGACGTGTTCGTATTGATAGTACCGCTTTCTATATTCGGGTTACTGACGGAACTCAAATTCCCGGCACTATCGCTTCTGGAAGTGCCGCTCTTTTGAATAGAAGACAGACATTTCCTGAAAAAAAAAATACTTTTATAGTAAACTGTGGAATTTTATTTAAAAAATAGCTATTTGTGTATCAAGAGCAGAAAGTAGTGCTTTGGCAGTCGAGACTACCAAAGAACTTTCTGCTCGAAATACACACAAGATTTTTTCCACGATCACACCAAAATAAAATTAATTGCCATTGTTTGTACTTAGCAGTTTCGTGTACCTATGTACGTAGACAACACTTACAGTTTATATTAAAATAACTACCAGCTCTCTTTTATCTATAAATAAATTTTGGCGTGCGCCAAAGTTACTTTCTGCTTAAGATCGCCAATAATGTCAAATTATGTCAGCTCGCGGAAAACATCAACTTTGAGGTTAGAGTTGAGTGCGCAAAAGCCTTCTTTAGGTATAAAAAATACTTACTGTTTAGTTTCTTGTGTTACTTTGACTTCGACGGTATTATCTGGCTGTAAGCCCCTGCTACTTTCCTCAGTAACAGTGGTTATAGGTTTACTTTGGAAGAACCTTTGCAAGTTTTCGTTGTAGTTCAACTGATTGTAGCTAGGGGGTGTTTCTGAAGATGATTTACTGTCACAATAATCATGATACGGAGATATCCCACCCAACATAACTGAATCGCGTTCCTGAAAAGTATTTAATTGATAAAGTCAACTCGAAATGTTGATCTAAGCGTTCATTATAGTTTTTTTAATGATGTTTGTGAAGCTAAATGAAACACCCTGTATACAGTGTGACCCATTTTGTTTGGAAGCAGCTGGATTCAGAATCATCACAAATGTAAACTACCAAAATTTTATGAAAAAATGTTTATTAACGACAAAGTTATTACAACATGAATTTGAAAAAAGTGGTATTTTCATTAATTTTTTACTTAGAATGTAGACAAAATTTGAAAATGGCAACATGGTAAACAAAAACTAGTTTCGGATTCTACAGGGGTGCTTCCAAACAAAAATGGGTCACACTTTATATTATTGATTAAATTTGATGGTCTATTATGAGTTCCATTAGGTGATATGGATAAGAGATGGGATGAATGAAAGTTAAAAAATACAGAATGAAAAATATTTTTTTTTCTACTTTTCCGTGCAATTGGTTGTTTAGTCACCTTAATCCCTCAGCGATATTGTTATTTTCCTTTTGTTTTCGGAAGCCAAGCAATATTGTTAACGGAAAAAAGAGAACTTACCATTTTTTTCACACTTACCGAGATGGTGGGGTCGATTTCTTGGGGCAAGTCTAATTCTAAAGTAATTTTATTGACTTCGTCCATTAGAGATTCCATGAAATTTGCAAGATGCTTGCACCGTTTGGAAACCTCATGTTTTACAGACTCGTTAGGTCGAGGCAATTCCTAAAAAAAATTTAAATTCAGTCTCTTTTATCATCTCTTAAGGTTTTGGTACAAATTGTCATATATGGCAACACTGTGTGTATAATTTTTGGATAGTAGGAATCTTGGAAATATAAAATAAGTTCCGTTTCTATTTCTATCGCGATGACTTAGACTAGGAACTTACTTTATGAATATACCTCGTATACAATATGTCCCCCTAAGTTGGAATTATATGGACTATTTCACTGGAGTAAATTGATAACTGACAAAATTTGAAGGTTTTGAACTGTCAATTTTTTGATGTTTAATATATCAAATCTATGTGTATAAAATTCTATCTCTCTGTGATAAAATTCAATATAAAATCTTTGTTAGTAGTTTCTAAGGAAACTAAGTTGTTTAATTATTTATTTAACTGTCTAAAAATTATTAAAACTGTTTCAAAAATTTAAATAAGTATTATTAACATGAATAATACAAGATTTGGAAATAATTCAATTAATGAAATAGAGAGTACAAATTGAGCAAAGTATACCGCGAAATACAATGAAGACAAAAAAGTCTGCGTGGGAACAGTTTAGAATGTTTCTGGACGCACGTAATTATATACGTTAGAAAAGGATACTTCTGAACAAGTTATAGCAAAAATTCTTGAAGATTATGGTTTTAACATGAAAAAAAAGAGATGGAACTGATTATACTAAAGGTAGTGTGAAAACACTTTGGAATACGACTGCTCAAATGGTTCAGGAAAAATATTTTCTAGAATTTAACATCAAAATTGATCCATTTAAAGATATTACCTATAAATTTGCTAGATTGGCCAGGGATACAACACGTAAAAAGCTTCAGGCTGAACCTGAAACCAGAAAAAGAAGTTCTAACGCGTTTACCAAAGAATAATTAATGGAAATGGTAGAAAGCTATACTGAAGATAATCCTGATGGGTTACAAAAAAAGGTTTTTTCATTTATGTTCGTTCGAAGTAGCATGGCGTGGAAATGAAGCTGCTAATTGTGATATTAATTACTTTAAAAAAGAATATGATAATAAAGGTAATTTTACTGGCAGGGTAGAATATATAATCCAATCTTTTCCAAAACGACACAAGGAGGATCAAAAGCTTTATCTGGCAGTAAGTGGCTGGTAAGAAATAATGCTGACAACAATTTGTGTCGCGTTCGTTTATTTTTAAAAATTATTGAAAAAAGAGATTCCAATCCTTATCTAACAACAACAAGATTATTTTTAACAGTACATCCAAATTGGGAGAAAGGAATATGGTACAAAAATTCACCATTGGGAATTAATACAATTTCAAAGGGGACGAAAATATCGGCAGAATCAATTGGTATAGACACAAAAAAAAATAGAAATAACCAATCATTCACTAGAGCTTCTGCAATATCTGCATTAGCAAAAGAAGGAGTTGGTGAACAAGAAGTAATTAAGCTTACAGGACATTCTTCTGCCCATTCTTTGAAACCATATTTACAATTAAATGAAGAACACCATTTCCAACTTATAGAGAACCTTCGAGAAAATAAAAATAAAGAAAAGGAATGCTCAGTTTCTAACTTAAATTCATCACAGGTTATGATGCAAAACAATCCCCAAAATAATGCTACAACGTACAATTATAATAATTGTACTTTTTACATAAATAAGTAATTTTTTTTTCATAATGTTATTATTTTTTTGGCTTTGTATAATTGAAGTTTGCAATAAATAAAACGTTTAAACATATGATTTTTTAGTTAGTTTTTCTCTCGTGAAATAGTCATGTCGAATACCACTCAATTAAAAATTTTGTAAGGTAAAATTTTTCTCTTGTCGTATTCAAGTTTGTTGCTTTTAGGCAATTTTGCTCATGACATTCAATCCAAAACCACGCCTGACGGCTCGTGGTTTTGTTAAAAATGTCATTCGCAAAATTGCCAAGCAACATACTTTCATGACAATCGAAAAATTTTGCCGACAAAATTTTCACTCTCGTGGTATTATATATGAAAACTTGTTCATTATTAATTTTAAGAAGAAAAAGAAAAAGTTTTTAGTCATATTCAATTTTTTTCATACTAATGCTTCGATATATCGAACTTTTTTTAGTAACATTTTTCGATATTGGCAAATTTAAAGGTACTTTATTCTTGAGTAAAACTCATATTTTTCGACAAACCTCGTATACGACTAAAAAATTTGATATTTGATGACTGTATTTATAGGTTTTAGATAATGCAGAAAGTTTTCCATATGACTCCATTACATATTGTATATGTGTCGAAATTTCACGTAATTCTAATATTTACCTTGCTCAATAAAAGCAGTATTTCTCCTTTAATAATTTTGCTTTGCTTAAGCGCTTCTTCTGATACAAATTTTGTAATTTCAATTGGAGGCGGTTGAAAAATATCCGGATTTGCTGGTCCCTAAAAAAAATAAAAAATCTCAAGTGACAAATCGTCTTTAATTTCAATATAAAATTTGTACCTCTATAACTCGGTGAAATCCTATAACAAATTCCAAGCTTCTCGACCAAGGGTTAATAAAACTGGACCATTCAGTCTCGACTTTTACGAAAGTGCCATTTTGCACGGCGAATCGGTAAGGTTTACTGCGAAATACTGATCCGGTTATTTGGCACATTCTCATCACTAAAAAATTATATAAAATAGTAAGGAGCTCGGAGTGCGAAAAAGTTACTTTACGCACGTATTAGGTACATTATTTTTTCTACGACCACACTAGTAAAATAAATTTATGAACAAATTCTTACCAGATTCGTATATTTCTTTAAGAAACGGCATATCATCTGGGTGATAAAAATCAAAAATAGACTTCCCTAACATATCTTGAGGTAAAAACCCAAAATTCGTAACTACCTCCGGATCTACATGGCTAAAAATACAAGTCGCTGTATGCCTCATACCAAATTTCTGTGAAACTCGCTTTTCTTCTGGCGCTAAAAAAACACCAAATTTTAATTTCATTAATATACAGGACGTAACAAATAACTCACCTTTATATGAAGAATAAACCGGTACGGCCGCCACCACTAAAAACATCCCGCTGTTTGTTTCCAAACTTTTAGTTTCCGAAGCTTCAGAAAAATGTTTAAATTTCACGGTTAATTGGAAAGCTTGGTATGACACTGCTTTGTCTACCACACCGAAACCTGATGATTTTAACCCTCTGTATTTTCTGAGGCACACGTAAAGGGAATTCTTATAATCTGCAAGAAAAAAAATTACTTCTAGAACTACTTTTTCACTTATAGAACTACTTTTATTACTTCTAGAACGACCTTTATTGCTTCTAGAACTACTTTTATTAT
>CAJUYG010000849.1:12923-35511 GCA_910591675.1 Galerucella calmariensis | reverse complement strand
ATTACAAAACTCAAAATTATATTTGTACCTTTCTTTATAGTGCTCAATTTGGATATCAAAGTTTTAGAAGTTATCAATAATCAACGTCTTTTACTTATATACAGGGTGATTCATTTAATTTAGCATTTTTTTTCTCAAGTTTCCTTTAAACCAGTAAATTTTTCATGATTGATCAATTTTTTTATATTGTATGCAATCTTAATTTAATAATATACAGGGTGAGTCAACATGGAAATTTATTTTTGTCAAGATTAGTGCAGGATGATTCGGATGATTCACTTTAGTGGTAACTTTGTTTAGAACAGTTTAATGAAGGTACTCACTAAAATTATAAAGGGTGTTCCATTGAAAAAGGCAAATATTCTGAAATACCCCATTTATTGGTTCTTACTATACAGGATGTCTCACGACGAGTTAAAACTGTCTGTATATGGCAAAATACTTATAGTAAAATCATGAAAATTTGTACGTTTGGGTTTTCGGATACGATCTTTTTAACTAAAATATTTTCAGAGATGGCAGACTTCCGGTTCTACCGGAAATCGACTGTAACTTTGTTATTTTAAATGGAACACCCTGTATGTTAGTACATTTTTGAAATCTACGTAAAATTTAAGTATAGTTTTGTCTGAAAACTTTTTTCGAAAAATGCATATTTTTTGAGTTATTAACTTTTTTGTAAAACATTTGACGATTGCAGACCCTTACAAATTATTTTTTCAAGAGGATACCCTTAGAGATATGTAAACGGTTTTTGTTCGGTTGCTTTTAGCAAGGTCAGACGTATTTGAATCTATGTTGAAATTTTTTTTATTTTATACAGGGTGTGTATAAAAAGCCTTCAAAGTTTAACTTCATAAATATCAAATTTCTTCATTTTTTTATATAGAACCACCCGGTTTTTTCCATTTTAATGGTTTCAGGGGTAAAAAACAAGGCAAATTCATGTATACTTTCCTATACCTAAACCTGACCGTTATCCAGATATTGAATGTTTTCTGTAAATTTTGAGAGATGCAGGTGTGGTCTGAATTTTATTTTGACCCGTTGATACAAGCACTAAGAAATAAAAAATATATGTAAATTTGCTTTAAATACATGATAAATATGGCAAAGTTGTTACAATAACATATGTGCATCTCAAAAATTTACAGAAAACATTTAATATCTGGATAACGGTAAGGTTTAGGTATAGGAAAGTATGCATGAATTTCCCTTATTTTTTACCCCTGAATGCATTAAAATAGAAAAAACCGGGTGGTTCTATTTTAAAAAATGGAGAAATTTGATATTTATGAAGTAAATCTTCGAACACTTTCTATACACACCCTGTATAAAATGAAAAAATTTTCAACATAGATTCAAATAGGTCTGACCTTGCTAAAAGCAACCGAACAGAAAACATTTTCATATCTTTAAGGGTATCCTCTTAAAAAAATAATTTGTAAGGGTCTGCAACCATCAAATTTTTTACAAAAAAAATAATAACTCAAAAAATATGCATTTTTCTAAAAAAGTTTTCAGACAAAAGTATACTAAAATTTTACGTAGATTTTAAAAATGTATTAATATACGGGGTGTTCCATTCAAAATAACAAAGTTACAGTCGACTTCCGGTAGAACCGGAAGTCTGCCATCTTTGAAAATATTTTATTTAAAAAGTTCGTATCCGAAAACCGAAACGTAGAAATTTTCATGATTTTACTATAAGTATTTTGCCATATACAGATAGTTTTAACTCATCGTGGGACACCCTGTATTTGTAATTGAGATATAGTGTGTTTTGTCTATTTTGCTAATTTCCCATTTTATGTATTCCCCTTTCCAAATGAATCACCCTGTATAGGTAGCAATTAAACAACTGGTGATATGAGATAAAGTTGAAAAATTAAAAATACAAAATTCCACGGTTTTTACAATATTTTTTGGTTAGTTGACTTTCGAATCGGAATTTTCTCGAAATATACGATGTGAAGCTGAAAAATTTAGCAGAAATAGTATTTTTCATTAGTTTCAACACCTAAAGTAGCTGGTAAAGCTAATTTTATTCCATCCACAACACATTTTTTCATTTTAAAGAAAATTCCAATAAACATTTTCATTTATACATCTCAAGCATCAACCCTTTCACTTTTAATTTGCACCTGTACATCACTCTGTCCCTCGTTAACAACATACTCAGCCGACTCGATATTCATAAAATGCTGATCAACCACTTCACCTTCTATAATCACCGTAGGAGCACCATCTCCTTCTTCCCCTTGATACTCCTCCTCCTCCTCCTCCTCTTCACCTGCTTCTAAATATTCATTTAAATATCTCCACATTAGATTAAATTTAATCCTTACCTTCATATTGAACTTCTGGATAATCATGATCATCTTCAGATTCCCCATCTAAGACCACATGAACGCCGCTGTGGTCTACACTGGCTAAGATATCTTCCAGCATCATATGTTCCAAGTTAACTGGGTTGTCGCAAGAGTTACATCTGCTCAGAACGTGTCGAGAGAATTTTACAACTTTATCTGTGACATAAGTACATTTGAGACACTTGTACAGTCCTGCCAGCTGTCGATCACTATGTATCAACATATGTTTGTGTAAATCGTTTTTCCTCTTTGAAAAATATTCACATTCCGAGCAATTCCAGGAAATCATTTCGTTTCTCTGGGTGTGGTTCATTTCATGTTTCGGAAGATCACCTTTTCTTTTTGTAACATACGGACACGTACTACACTTATACAGCGGGACACTATCTGTTGGATTATAATGAAGAATTAGTTTTAATTATTTAATTTAAATTATACATACCATTACTACAATGGCCCAACATATGCTTGGGCATGTCGTTTTTTCTTTTCGTTTGATAAGGACACTGCGAGCATTTGTAATAAACAGGTGGTATTACATCGGAATGATTCAACATATGAGTAGCTAAGACACTCTTCTTTCTCGTGGTAAAATCACACAAAGTACATTGCATATCTTGGGCTGCAGTTCTTTTTGCTCTCTGTGTTCCACCAATATTATATTTCACTTTTTTCTTATCCTCAACAATCTGAAACTATTTACAAACATTCTAGACCTATTAATAAACAAGTGAAATGTTAAAAAACAGCATAATAACTAATGAGGTAATACCTTGGTATCAATTTGGAATTTAGGATCGTGTTTCGTTATAATAATTCTAGCTCGTGGAATGCTCTTCGATATAGTGGGAGGAATTTTTGGAATTTTTCTTTTCTTAGTTTTGGCGATAGGCTCGTCCTGTACGATTTCAAATTTCTGTTGAGGTTGTACCTCCTCCTCATCTTCATCATGGTTAAGGAGAATGTGTTCATCCAATTCATCGAGGTTTTCAGTTTCAAAATTGCAGCTAAAACAAATTAGCATATTTCTTCCGATGATTCCTTCTTCATTTTCTTTGAGGATTACTTCGGATTTCATCTTCTTGGGCATTTTATACAATTATTACTCTGTAAGTTATTTAGCAACGCCAAATTCTTCTAAAGTAACGCGCAGAAGAAAAAAGAAGTGACAGATGACAGTACATCCGCAATAAAAATGATGTCAAAGTCAAATCACTAGGTGCGTTCATCAAACCAAAGCGTTACCAGACTTTCCGAATTATGATCACCTTTCAAATTTGACGAAAGCAAAGAGTTGAAATGAGTGTTTATTTTTAAATATTAACAGACATCCTAAAGTTGTCAAATCCATAGATAATATAACACTAGTCAAATCTAGATCATTTCTCTTCCAAACAACTAGTTTAGTTATGTGACTTGAAAGATACCAATGTATTTAGTGTTGCATAAGTTGGCAAATAACCACACTTTTCTTTAGTTTTATAAATTGATTGAAAACAAATAAATTGAACAAAATATTATTAAAAAATCTGCAACAACAATGGGACCAACAAGCTTACAGGGCTTTAAAGGTAAAAATTCTTGATATAAGTGTGAAATTATATTTGTGAAGAAACTTTCTTGTTGTAGTTGTACCATTAGTATTTTCTTCAAAAAGTACGAGCTATCACGAAATTTTAATCAAAGAACATTCAGTGAGAATGAACGATGAGCTTAAACCTCCAGGTCAAACTCTCTTTGCTATAAATATTCCTCCTATCGCTACAAAAACAGGATTAAAAAATGCATTTTCCAATGCAGGCAAGGTAAAACATATAATACTGGAAGATAATACTGACAATCAAATAAACGATGGATTTAAGAGAGCATTTATAGTTTTTCATAAAAGAGAACATCTATTAAAAGCTTTGAAATTAGAAAAATTGAATCCTCTTTCGCAAGATAATAATCCTGTAACAATAGGTCTAGAACAATGGATCGAAAACTATAATGATAGTATATGTGATCCAGAGTATTTAAAGCAAGAAGTTGATGAGTTTATGACTAATTTTGAGAAGGAGGAGAGCAAAGGTAAAGAAGAGGAAGAAGTAGATGACGGAGGATGGACAGTGGTAACAAAAGGTGGTCGAAAACCTGGTCTATCTAGAAAAGAGAGTGTTGCGAATAAATTGAATGAAAAGGTAAATTTTTACAATTACTTCTTACTTTGTTTGAGTTTTTTCATTACTTCTTGCACTTGTTGAGACTTCCAATTTATATGTTTATTCTAGATTGCAACAGGGACAAAGAAAAAGGAATTGAAGAATTTCTATACTTTTCAAATAAGAGAATCAAAAATGAAAAATATAGCTACGCTTAGAAAAAATTACGAAGAGGCTAAAAAGAAGGTACAGTTGATGAAACAGGCTAGGAAGTTTAAGCCGTATTAGATATTTTTTTTGTATTTCAATTCTGTGAATTTGCTGTTTTTGTAAAATAAAAGATTTTTGTTAATAATTTAATTTTTTAATAAAAAGTGACCTAGAAAATTGAATATTTATGTAATTCAGCACCTCTTTCCTAAACAGCTTGACCAATTTTATGTAAATACATAATTTTCTCCAGCTTCCTGTAAAATTTAGTTGAGCTATCGAGAAATAGATGGCGACAACTATCATTTAACTGAGCTGCTGAATGTTTTTGGCAAATATAATGAAAAATAAATGAAAGCAAAATAGGGAGAACCCTTCATTTGTTAAAGATTTATCAATAAGAACATTGAAGCTTGTGTTGGAGATTAACATTGACATTATTTGTATCGAAATTTTGAGTGTGGATGGTTTTATATATTTTGTTGTTTATGATAGTATGTCACAGTGTCAGAATTTAACAAGGTTTATAATTTTTGGCAACAGTGTATCTCATCTTATCAAATGATTTGAATCTTAATGTATTTTACTTATCTAGATTAAGGTATTCTTCACTTGGTCCATGGTTTATATGAATATAGGCACCTAGTAGCTAGTTTAGGCTTAGAGATAATTGAGACGTTCTATACCAACGAGGTAAAAGAAGAAGGAGGGGTGTTAAGCGTGGTAGTGATTTAAACAACTTTCGACGGAAGTCGCCATATTGAGAAGCCACATTAGTGGCATAAGTCATCAATTCTTGTGTCAACATAGATATCCTTATAATATACTGAAATTTGTCAAATTGAAAAGCCACGTTAAGAAAATATACCTAGTGATTTTTTGAGTATTAGAATAGTAGTTTGTACAACAAGTGCGCAAAGCGTCACTTTTCCCACGAGCGCAGAAGTTTGTGGCTCGAGCCGTAAGGCGAGTGCCGCAAATCTAGCGAGTGGGAAAAGTGATTTGCGTACAAGTTGCACACAATATTTTTTCTACAACCACATTTATTAATGAAAGAAATACAGTCATTTATATAGTTATCTTATTTAAACTTTTAATAGAAAGAGCTTACAATATGAAAATAAATAGAAAAATCAGTTGAATGTATAATTAATTGTAAAATTTGAATAAATTTGTATTGAAACCTCAGGTAACAAATTTTTCGTTGGCAGTTCTAGCCTTTTCAATAATATATGGAGGAGTATTTTCAATGTCCGAATTGGACAACTCAAAAAATAAGTTATTTTGATCTTGGTTCATAATTCCTTGAATTGTTTTTTAATTAATTGAAATTGATAATGAAATAAATAGTTTACTTAGGTACTTTTGGTTTTAATTTAAAAATTGTACACAAATAAGAAACACACTATTAGGTTGAATTGTCGAAATAAGTTGACAGGTCATAGGTAGCTTTGTTTGACATTTCGGTGCGGAAAAGTGCCATAGCGTGTACTTTTCGCATTACTTTTCCAACGGCTATCAAAAGAATTAGGAAAGGCCTGCTTTGCGCATAAAAATTTGTGTAGAAAAGCGTGTTTTGCATAGTGGTTGTAGGAAAAGGTTATTTATGAGTATTAGTTTAAATTTTAGTTGATATTGAGTTGTACAATAGTGTTATAAAATCTGGTATCAATTCTCTAACAACTTAAAAAGATGCATATTATGAGAGTTTATTGTTCCCCCTAATTGTCGGCCATATTGAGAAGCCACTTTGGTCGATGATCCTTTATACTGTTATGTTCTCTCCTTTGTCTTTTACTTCGTTGTTCTTTTATACTCTCTTTAACTCTGTATGCTTCACCAATTATAAATGTCTTTTCGTCACCCTGTATATAGTGTTCTTGTGCATTATCCACTCGAATTGTTGAAAGAGCGAAGGTTCAGTGATAGTGACACGAAGTATTGTCGAATGTGAGAGCAATATATTTGCAGACACTCTATCTTTTGTGTATTAGCTTTGAAAAGGACCTCAAAATGCCACCGCAGGCGTTTGACGTTTATCCTGTCCCTTTAGGGGGAGAAATAGGGTTAGAACAGCGTTTTATCAATAAATTTTTTATAGTAAAAAAAATGAATATAATTTATTGGAACGTTGAGTATATTTTATACAATATATTTAAGTTCCTATACAGGGTTCTACCGGAAGTCGACTGCAGCTTTGTTATTTTGAATAGAACATCCTGTAGGTATACTAGTACATTTTTGAAATCTACGTAAAATTTTAGTGTACTTTTGTCTGAAAACTTTTGTCGAAAAATGCATACTTTTTGCGTTATTAATGTTTTTGTAAAAAATTTGACCGTTGTAAATCTCTAAAAATTTACAGAAAACATTTAATATCTGGATAACGGTAAGATTTGGGTATAGGAAAGTATGCATGAATTTGCCTTATTTTTTATCCCTGAATGCATTAAAATGGAAAAAACCGGGTGGTTATATTTAAGAAAATAAAAAAATCTGATATTTATGAAGTTAAACTTTGAACACTTTTTATACACACCCTGTATAAAATAAAAAAAAATTCAACATAGATTCAAATACGTCTGACCTTGCTAAAAGCAACCGAATAAAAACCGTTTACATATCTCTAAGGGTATCCTCTTAAAAAAATAATTTGTAAGGGTCTGCAACCGTCAAATTTTTTACAAAAAAAATAATAACTCAAAAAATATGCATTTTTCGAAAAAAGTTTTCAGACAAAAGTATACTAAAATTTTACGTAGATTTTAAAAATGTATTAATATACAGGGTGTTCCATTTAAAATAACAAAGTTACAGTCGACTTCCGGTAGTATCTTTGGAAATATTTTAGTTAAAAAGATCGCATCCGAAAACCAAAACGTAAAAATTTTCATGATTTTACTATAAGTATTTTGCCATATACAGATAGTTTTAACTCGTCGTGGGACACCCTGTATACTATATAACACAATCAGACTCGGGAGATCGGTTGCATCCTGTATACTTTTACATATATTTGATACGAGAAAAACCATTCAAAGATATTACCTCTAAACATGAATTCTACAAGAAACGGAATCGTGATCTCTGGCAGAGAATTTAGTTGGCGAAAAAATTGAAACCACGTTTCCCTTTTAATTGATTTCCTATAAAAGGTTTTCGCGTTTAACATAATAGCGGTAAAGTGTTGACAACCACTTCGCCATGTGAAACTCACCATCTGGATTCATGTCTTTTTTTTTTGTTCGCCTTTAGAACTAACTCCCGATGCCACATTTTCTCTACGAAAAACAATCTTTAAGTAGGTGCAAAATCGTTTTGCAAAAATGTACACTTGAATACTGACAAAGAAAAGAGAAAATTTTCACAAAAATTAATAATTTTATAAAAAGAAATTTTCATATTGGGTAGAAATATCCCCATATAAGGACTATAATGAGGCCATCATAAAAAGCTCACACCTCACTACTATCTGCACTTTATTTAGGTGTTTGGAAAATTTGTCACTTAAAGATTCGACTAATCTTAAGGGGCATCTACCAAATTCGACCTTGCACAATTATGCTTTGTATATTTTTTTGTTTCCCTACGTCCTCACGTTTAAGTTCACATAACGAAAATTTTATTAGAAATATGAAAGCTCCGCAACATGTAGGTAGCCAAGCGGTCCAAGCGGATTTTGGTTCACGTACTACTCTATAAGCTTCGTCAGTACTGAACTGGGAGACCCCCGAAACCGGCGAGCGTTGTATCAACAATGGAACGGCACGCGACTACCGAAGCAGAGAGACAATGTCAGTCATAGAAGGATAAAAAGCGAGAGATGGATTTTTATCCGATATTTTAGTGGTAGCAACCGAATTTCAATAAGGAATTGTACGGTCATAAGTAATTTGAGGATTCTGAGATTTTTATATAGTATTCATAAAGCTTCAAATTAGACTTCTTATCAATTAGTTTTTCCATTTAATCCATATTTAATTCTCTACTAGTACTCAAACTTTGCTTAATATGTGTAATTACCTCATGATTCGTATTTTTTTCAACAAAATTTGGTTAGCATTTCAAAGTTTTTATTCGATGAGAACTCTAAGTTCAACATTAATCTACATGATATATTTTTTTCTTAATTTTCAATACATCCATTACCTCAAAATTCTTTGCCAAAAATACTTCGATATTTTCTCAAATCGCTGCCGATAGATTCTCCTTAAGCGGGGTTGGTAAATTGCGCACCGCGGTCAGTTTGTAGCCAGGTATACCCAAAATGTTTCTTTTTCATAGGTAAATTGCGCACAAGAGACCCTAGAGAGGGTCTAGGTAAATGGCATACAACTTTCTACCGATTCCACGAATTTTAAAAGTTACCAGAGATTCAAAGCATTATCCCCTAATGACTTTACGATAACAATTTAAAGCGTAGGTACATAGATCAGTTTAGTTTTTGCATTTACACTTCGATCAACAGATTTGGGCCTGGGTTTTCTTGTTTTTTTTTCAGTTTGCTATTTCCTATTTTCTGATATTTTTATTAACTAATCCCCTGGCTGCAACTACCTCACGAACCCTTCCCAAATTTGGGAAACTTCTTGACCACTGTGCTCAATTTACCTACGTCCATCTTAAGACAGAACCAATCCCTAAGAGAGGATCTGTCATTAAACATACTGAACGAAAAGTTTGCCGGTGGATGTCGATAAATGTCAAATGCCTTGGTGAAAGTCCGAACATTGCTTAATTCTATTATACATTCGGACTTTCACCGGTATATGTCGACAAACACAAATGAGGTCCGGTGAATCTCGGACACTGTAGGTCGCGACAAGTTTTTAGACGGTTCCAGCCCCTTGTTTCAGTTAGCTTTGTCTTCATCAGTCTAATGCAACGTTTGACAGCGCTCCCTAATCTTATTTAATTTTCTTATTAGAAATTATAATTTGTATTCAATGGCTACTACAGTGAATCGTGATAAGTTTTTTGAAAAGTTATATGCCTTAATTGGAAGTAAACGAGAAGACAATTGTTTTTATTTTTCACAAGAAAAGTACTCTAAAATCGTTTCTGAAGTAATTTCGGCTAAAAGTAGGTGTAGTACAACTTTTGGACTACAGACGTTTAAAACGTTTTGACAATTTAAAAGTTAGTGATGAAAAAAAGTTAATTGTACCATTAAAACCAGGAGAAACAAATATCCAGTATCATGTCACTAACGATTAGTTGTTTACAATACTTTCTGAAACTCACATAAGAACAGGCCATGGAGGAAGAACACGAATGCTTAAAGAATTACAAGTAAGATACAAAAATATTACTTATGAAGTTGTAATGTTGTATTTAAATTTGTGTACACAATGTCAAATGAAACATGGTGCGCCTTAAAAAGGTATTGTTGTGAAACCAATGCTCAGTTCCCAATTTAACTCCAGATGTCAAGTCGACTTGATAGACTTGCAATCATACAGGGATGGCGACTACAAGTTTATAATGGTATATCAAGATCATTTAACCAAATTTGTCCAGTTACGACCTTTAAAAATCAAGAGATCGGAAGAAGTAGCATATCACCTTCTCCAAATTTTTTTAATATTTGGTGCTCCCGCCATATTGCATTCCGATAATGGCAGAGAGTTCAGTAATCGAGTCATATCTGAAGTATGCGCTATGTGGAAAGATGTTAAAATAGTGCACGGAAAGCATCGTCACAGTCAAACACAAGGCTCAGTTGAAAGAGCCAATCAGGACATACAAAATCTGTTAACTGCTTGGATGCAAGACAATGATTCAAACAAGTGGTCAGAGGGTTTGCTGTTCGTCCAATTCGCCAAAAACACAACTTATCACGAGAAGGAATACGCCAGAGTCCTTATGAAGCCCTGTTTGGCGTTAAACCAAAAAGGGGTAGAACATCGTCATCACTCCCTCGCGGGCAAATTTCAAACATTGAGACCGAAGAACAGCTAGAAGCTTATGTTGAAACAGACATGGATAATGAAAATACCATTGAAGCTGATCCGCAACCTGACACGTCTTCATCTCAAGCACTGACTGAACAACACGTGCTAATTTCTCTAAAAAGAATAGCTGTAAGTGAGAATCTTCTACTTCAAGCAACAAAAATGTTGCGAACCTCAAAAAAAAAGTTTCCTCCTGCCCAAATTGGTGATACCGTAAGAATTCAAGTCCATGATGTCGACCGTGGTCGTACAGACCCTCGAAATGTGTTAGCGGTTGTTGTTGGAATAGAGGATTCAGACTTTCATAGATTAGCTAACAAAAATGGTATCTTGAGGCAGCTTTTCACCTGTAATCAGTTCGTAATTTGTAAAGAAAAGTTACTTTCCATGGAAGAAGTTTCCACAAAAGAAATGTCGCTAAGAGAAGCAGCTTCTGCTAATTCAAAAAGTGGAGGGCAAGGCTATACACGTTGTAACTGCAAAAGGAAGTGTTCCACGACTAAATGCAGCTGTAAAAGCAAGGAACATTTGTGCAATTCGAGTGTTGTTGCAATAAAGAAGATATTGTTCTTATTTTTTATATTTCATTTTATATGCTTATGTTCTACTGTTTGTTTTGAGTTCAACAAAGTCCTTTTCCCATATTATTTTAATAAATAAAGACCTATGGATCTTTTTTGTATTTATTTCAAAAAAAAATCTTTTTAACATACACCATGGCTGCATCCTGAATGTCGACAATCGCCGGTGTAAGTTAGAAATAATTTAATTTCAACAATATTTCGGACATACGTCAAGCAACGTTGAGAATGTTGACATTCACCGGTGTATCTCGACATTCACCAGATTTCAGTCTTTCACGGTAACATATGTAATATGACTGACCTGTCAAAGTCAGTTGTTCTTGAGCTACTTCTACCAAACGACACAAGAGTCTTGGGAGAGGCTTGATTTATCTGCAAGCTCTTTAAACTTCTGTTAATCAAAGAATTCCTTACAGTCCGACAACACTGTAACCCAGATCTCCGGATCACAATCGTGTAGCTGATGAAAAAAACAAAAAGTCATGGACAACCACCGGCGATTATTCAGTGACAGGTCGAAAGGGTGAAAACGGCCGACCAATAGTATGACGGCTTCCTGAATAAATCCACCAATGAGACGGTGCGCCGAAGATTCGGAACCACTGATCGGTTGGTTTTTAACCCTCTCGACGACGAGGGCGTGCTCTGAGGGCAGAAAACGATGGGCTGCAAGTACAGGGTGTACTCTAGAAGCTGGAAGTTTACGGATTTTAGTTGGAAGGTGGAAGTTGGAGTGTTTAGTGAGTTTTTGCTGCTAGAGGAGAGTTGGACAAGTGAGTTTATGTTTTATTAAAGTTTTCTATAAATTTTAAATTATAATTTATTTAAAAAATTAGACACTTTTTGGTACGAGCTCCTGGGACATCCTGTGTACAGGGTTATTGATTATAAATTACCCACCCTTTATCATCGTTATTATTATTTTTAGAAAAAAAAATTTCATATAAAAGTTGTTTGGTTACAGCTGAATTTTCTTAATATTCCATCAAAAGTTCAGTAGCGTACGTATTTAAGGGGATACTAAAAGTAATAGTTCTTTTTTAAATGGGACACCCTGTATATTTTCACATTTTTGGAATAGACTTTTTTTTCTGATTCCAAAAATATATAATGTTACCCTTACCTTGTACCCAGGGCCTATTTTTCATCTGGTCGGGCCCTAAGGCACAAGAAAAAATTCGGGCCCTCTTTTCCAATAAAATTCAAAAATTCTCTTGTTAGTTTGGGTTAAAAAATAAAAAAAATTATTTTTATTTGTTTAATAATTTTAAAAAATAAATAAACATTATATTCAACAAAATAAATAATGAGAAAAAAAAACAACATTCAATTGTAATTTTAAAAAATAAATAATTTTTTTTAACAAAACCGAGAGCAAAACTTATCTAAACAAAATTTCTAGTAGTAAATTAACGAAATAAAAAAACCTTTCTTTTAGTGAACAAAAAACAAAGTAAACAATAACAATATATAATAAATACACAAGTAAATATAGTTTTTAAGAAAAGTGAAAATATTTATGTAACAAAACTTAAACAAAATGTCTAATTGTAAATAATCAAAATAAAAAAACCCCTTCCTTTTAGTCCACAAAAAACAAAGTGAACAATAAATAGTAAATACACAATTAAATGTAATTTTAAAAAATAATTAAAAATTTTTATTTAACAAAACTTAAGCAGTATTTAACAAAATAAATAAAAATCTTTAACGGGCCCCCCAGACCACCGGGCCTTATGGGTAAAATAGGCCCTGCTTGTACCGTTTTTGAGCTATGAAATGTTGTAAATCTTAGTAAATATGAAAAAGATAATTTATTAAAGTAAGCTATGAAAATGACAACTAATATGTTTGATAATTGACATTTTTCATATAAAGTAATTAATATGGTTCCTAGTAAGAAAGAAAAAGTCAAAATATATACCTATACAAAACAGAAGACTTTCTTTCTTTCTTTCTTTCTTTCTTTCTTTCTTTCTTTCTCTTATCCTTATGCCTTCTCAGGCGTCGGATTGGAGTTCTTCCTGAACCCATGTTTTCCATTCTTTTCTGTCCCTGGCTAATGCCTTCATCTCTCCCAATGACTTTCCTTTGTTCTTTCCAATATCTTCAATCTGGTCCATCCATTTCCTCGTGGGTCTTCCTCTTTGTCTTTTTCTTGATATTCCCATTTCCATTACATTTCTCGCTATTCTATCTTGCTTCATTCTAACTAGGTGGCCAAACCAGTTCAATTGTTTCTTTTTAATATTTGATATTATTGGGTCTTGATTAGTTATCCTTCTGATTTCTTCGTTCCTTACTTTGTCCCATTTCGTTTTTCCTGCTATTCTCCTTAAATATTTCATTTCCATTGCATTTATTTTTGTTTCATGCTTTTTCTGCAGTACCCAGTTCTCACTGGCATAAATTATAGTTGGTACTGTAATTTTGTTGTACATTTTCATCTTTGTATTTATATCAATGTATTTATGGCTCAGTAATGTTCGATTTAAGGAATAATATAATCTTGTTGATTTATTTGCTCTGTTATTAAGTTCTGCGTCTATTTTTCCATCTTCTGTTAAAATACTTCCTAGGTAGTTATAGGTTGTTACTCTTTCTAATGTTTTGTGATTACATTTCAATTCCTCGTTATTATTTCCCTGTTTTTCATTTTCTATCATTACTTTGGTTTTTTCAGTATTTATTGTCATTTTCATCTTTTCTATTTCTCTTGCCAGTAAGTTAATTAGTTTCTGCATTTTATTTCTCGATTTTGATATGAGTACGATATCGTCTGCGTATAGTAGGTTACTTAGTCTGACCGGTACTAAGTTCCTGTACCCTATTATCGAGTCCAGATGTCCTCCACCTTGTCTTTTTATTTCCTTCACTATTTTGTCCATAATAATAACAAACAACAGTGGGCTTGAGCTATCACCTTGTTTTATACCTTTTTTCATTGAAAACTCTTCCGATCTTCGACCTCCTATCTGCACTCTTAATTTGACAGTCTTATATGTGCTTTTAATAATATTAATTAGAACTTTCGGTACTTCTAAGTCTTCCAATACCTCCCAAATTTTTTCTCTTTCTACTGTATCAAAAGCTGCCTTCAAGTCTATAAATGTTAAATACATTTCTTCTCCCGCTTCAATTGTATTATCAATTAGTCTTCTTAAAATGTATATATTATCATTTGCTTGCCTTCCTGGTCTGAAAGCTGCTTGTTCCTCTTCTAATTTTGCTTCTATATGACTTCTTAATCGGATCTCTAATATTCTCGTATATATTTTAAAGCTGGTTTGGGCTAAACATATTGGTCTATAATTATTACACAGTGTTTGATCCCCTTTTTTTATGTATTAGCAATAACACCTTCTTATATTATTTATAATAACATTGCAGATGAATCCATTATTTTCATTTAGTTTTTTAATTTCAAGTTGAATCCTTGCTTTAAGCACTTGTAGGTATATATTATTATTATTATTAATAAAATATTTCACCTCTCTGGCCTGTAAACCATATTAATGACTTCATCTGAAAAATGTTAATTATCAAACATATTAGTTGTTATTTTCATAGCTACTTTGATAAATTATCATCTTCATATTTACAGTAATTACTGAAACTCAGATTTTCAACATTTCATAACTCAAAAACGGTACAAGGTAGGGGTAACATATTATAAATTTTTGAAATCAGAAAAAAAAGTCTATTCCAAAAATGTGAAAATATACAGGGTGTCCCATTTAAAAAAGAACTATTCCTTTTTGTAGCCCCTTAAATTTGCACGCTACTGAACTTTTGATGGAATATTAATAAAATTCAGCTGTAACCAAACAACTTTTATATGAAATTTTTTTTTCCAAAAGTAATAATAACGATGATAGGGGGTGGTTAAATATGTCTTAATCCTGTAGGTATCCTGCTTTTGCAGGTAAGTTTCTAAAAAGGAGCTAAACGGAATTGAAATTTCATTTCTTTTTCGCAAATTTAAAGATGGAAACTGAAAATTTCTTCTCCTATTAATTACGTCATCTGTCAAAAAGACACGTTGTGTATAAACTATGATAGTATGTGTCTTTTTTCGCTGACAGATGGGGTTGGAATAATAAATACACAGTTCACCCCTTGACACGTAAAAATAGGTGGCTGTAAGACGGGATAACGAATTTTTTATGCATCCTATCGTATTTAATACAGAGAGAAAAAAAAATAAAGTCATTCTCGTGTAATTATTTTTTAATGTTGTCACTTACATTTGCCGTTCTATTTGATTGATTCTATTCATAAAAAGGGATCGTATTCACGCTTTAAAAAAAATTTAAATTTGTAATGAGTTGATATCGAGGAGACAGATATACAGGGTGTACCAATCTTACGACAAACTTCGGTATAAGGGTTATTTTGAGAGATATCAAAGAATGTTATTGACAAAAATAGTAGATGTGCTGAAGGTCCATATTTTGAAATTATATCGAGCTATATAGAGTGCTGCATAACTCCGTTACAAACCGAGCATATGATTTTTCAAATGGGAACCCCCGTATATTATACCGAATTCGGATTGGTTACATTTTTTTGAAGCTTTTGATATGAGGTTTTGCCACGTTATACAGAGTCCTTCAAAAGATATGAACACGTTTATGTGAAAATCGTAGGTACCTAAATCAACGCTCTGTAGCTTGTTGTGCGTTAAAGAAAGAAAATGTATTTTGCCAAACAGAGTTTCGTAACATGATGCAATATCTCCGTATCCTATAAAATTTCAATTATATTCTTTCTTGTATACAGGGTGAACGGAGACTTGAACCTGTCATTTTCTTTCTTATTTCAAATGGATCACCCTGTATTTTATAGCAAAAATAGAATCTTCGATTATGTAACTTTAATTTTTGTCAAGCATTCTCTATATTCAAAGTTCTATCCAGTAATCTCCCAGGTGCTGTGCTCCAGGATTCTGAAGTGCTGTGCAGTTGGAAAGTATGTGGATGGAGGTTTCTTCTTTCATGGCACAAAATCTGCATTCTTCTTCCTCCACTATTTTGAGCTTTTTCAGGTGCCCATTCAGGCGACAATGTCCCGTTAGGATCCCTGTTAAAACTCTTAGCGCAGTTTTACTTTGACTTATGCATTCATTTGATCCCAACAGTTTGTAGTCACCCAGAAGAGTCTTTGATTGTATAAGCCCTACTAGATCTTTCCAACGGTCAGATCTTCTCTTTTTTTCGGCTTTACCTATTTCTTCCAATATTACATTGGGGCTGATTCCGCAAAAGGGTTCAGGCACCCAGAAAGGTTTTTCAGTCCCCCCCTTTGCTAGTTCATCTACTTTTTCATTTCCTTCTATTCCAGTGTGTCCTGGAATCCATGGTAAGGTGACTATATTGTTCTCGCCCAGTTCATTGAGTTGGGATAGTGAAACTCTCAATTGATTGAAATGTCAACAAACAACAAGACAAATTATTTTAAGATTAAATCAAATACACCTTAAGTGTCTAACGTTAATGGTACCAAAACAGATCCTTGTGGAAGTTCAAAGTAATTAAACAAAAAAGAAAGACAACCACTTAAATTTATTTATTATTTCGACAAACATAATCGACTATATAACGTGAACTATCCATGTGTGTAAATACGTCCACGTAAAAGGGGCGTAAAGTTTTGAAAAAGGGGGGGTTCAAGTTTCATGTCAATTCGACCCCCGTATACGCAATTGACTTTAACACCTGTGCTTTCTCTACGACTCGAAATCAACCCCTGCAGGCTTCTCTAATTATAGATAAATGTAACTACAAATTATGCAATATGTTACCAAAGTGGGTAGAGTTCAGATTTGGAAATTGGTAGTGGCTATAACAAACGATACCATAAATATCAAAATTAATAAGTTTTATAATTTTTTTTACCGAATCCCCGAAAGGGATTGAATAATACCTCCATATTTCACTGTTTATATAATAATTATCAATAATACACAGAAGCAGAAACACCTGTAAATCTATAAACCAGAAATTCGCGTAAAAATTAGATAAATCCAACCGTACCGTATGTCAACCTGCGCTGCAGTAAATGCAGCGAACTATCCTATTAAAATTCCTTTCAAAGAGGAGAAATGTGCAGCTCGGGTGTTTGAAAGAGCTCGCAGAGCACCTTCTTATACTAAGTGTGGTGCGGTTTTCTCAAAACTCATATTTTATCAAGTAAAAATTTTTTTTGTTCTTGATATATAAACTAATGATATTGACATATAAATTGTTTTGGTAGTCACGTCTAAACAGTACCCCCATAAAGGAAATAATAATAACAAAATAATAGTTAAGTGATTGCGTGTTTATAAGAGACTTCCACAGAAACACAAACAAAAGGGCCTAAGGAAATGAACTGCGAGGGTAAGTTCGAGTGACAATCTGTAACATATGACTGTCGATTGCGGTTTAATGGCCTGCTTGGATTTAATTATGGGGTGTGAAAGGTTCAGACTTTTTTTTTCGATATGATCTTTTATATATGGGGTAATTTATCAACAAATCTGGTTATTTTTTTTAGCTAATTGCTTCGAGATAACATATATAGGGTGGGTGAAATTGCAATACAAGATTGAATCGAAATGTTTATCTGATGGCATGTCATAAATGACAACGTTATGTCACTAAAATTTCATGACGTAAGTCTTCTGTATCTGTAGAGAAAAGAAGGGTGAGTGTAGGCTCACTGTAGGCTTATTAAAATTATGAATACACCCCGAAGCGTAGATCTTATTTAAAATAACTCTTTAGCTGAATACTCAACATATCGGTGACCAATAATTCTAGGAACATTCAACATTTCATTTCTGTTATCTGTCACTAGTTATATCAGATGCCAGTGGAAAAAGTAATTAGAAGAGTAGAGATACAACTAACTAGAAATGCTACAAAAATCTAATCTAAAATGGACATACACAATTAAACGAATGTCAACAAAAATAAATATAACTGACATTTGACATAGCTAGTGACAGAATAACAGAAATGAAATGGTGACATGCCAAGAGTTCCTAGAATTATTGGCCACCGATATGTTGAGTATTCAGCTGAAAAGTCATTTTAATTTTCAAGATATACGCTTCGGGGGTGTATTCATTATTTTAATAAAGCAATATAGATGTTCGCAATGATAAAAAACATGCAAAAATCTTATGTTTTAAATGGTAGACCTTAACTGTCATTCTTGTAAGAAAAAAAACCACTTTTGTTGGCCACACTGACCTTAGACTGAACTGCTGGGACTCTGCACACTATAGAATTCTACTATCGACTCTATTCTACACGACTTGTCGACAAAATTGATAGTTATCGCTTTTTACATGTGAAGACGTGTCGTTTTCTACGATTACGAGATATATCTATAATTTTATAGGCTATATTTTCAAATTTATGACATTTGACATAAAAGATACAATAAAGATAGCAAAACAAGAAACATAAAAGTTATTATAGGGTTACCCACGTCGAAAATTTAAATTATCACAAAAAATTTAGCATAGCCACAATGAGAACTATGCAATATTTACATAAAAGCTACAGATCGATGGTAATGTCAGAAATAAAAGAAGAGTTGTCGACAGAAAACAGAGTGATATTTATAGCTGTTGTCGACTGGAATAATAGTTATCTACTGCAGAAAGCGACCGGTAGAATTCTATAGTGTGCAGAGTCCCAGCTCATTTGGCATATCAGTGTAGCCAATCTTTACGTGACTATTGATCTAACTAACACTTATTACGAATTTTTTTTAAAATTATCCTCCACAAAGAAAATAAGAATAAATGAGGATAAAATGGGAAAATGATGTTGATATGGAGGAGAAACCCACCATTATAAACCCATTTTTCAATGTCGAAATCCAACCATATGTTACTTATACGAACCCCTATTCTTAGAAAATCTTAACATAAAGTTTTTTAAAGTTTCTTTTTGTTACTGAATTAAGGTGTACCAAAGACGTATGTAAATTTTTATTTAGGGGTAACAAAAATACTTTGTCTTCTTTCCAGATGGACCAAACGTGTCCGAGCTCTCAAAAAATCGAAAGTTTTTGCAAAGTTTGCGGCGACAAAGCTTCCGGTAAACATTATGGCGTAGCCAGTTGTGACGGTTGCCGAGGGTTTTTCAAAAGAAGCATTCGAAGGTATAGATACTGGATATTTATTTTTTTGTATCAGATCCAGGTTATTTTAAATTTTAATTTCCAGAAATTTGGAATACGTTTGCAAAGAAAATGGAACTTGTATAGTGGATGTAACAAGGAGAAATCAATGTCAGGCTTGTAGATTCAAGAAATGTCTTCAAGTTAATATGAAAAGAGATGGTGAGTATTAAAGAAAACAAAATTATTATCTGAAGACATTTTATTGCTAATTTATAGGTCAAATTTTTCTAGTATACGAATATTCAACCCTTATACAGGATGTCCCACGACGAGTTAAAAATATCTCTTTGATATGCCAAAATACTTATAGTAAAATCATGAAAATTTCTACGTTTGGGTTTTCGGATGCGATCTTTGGAACTAAAATATTTCCAAAGATAGCAGACTTCCGGTTCTACCGGAAGTCGACTGAAACTTTGTTATTTTGAATGGAACACCCTGTATATTACTACACTTTTGAAATCTACGTAAAATTTTGGTAGTTTTGTTTGAAAATTTTTTTCGAAAAATGCATATTTTTTGAGTTATTAATTTTTTTGAAAAAAATTTGACGGTTGCAGACACTTACAAATTATTTTTTTAAGAGGATACCCTTAAAGATATGAAAATGGTTTCAGTTCGGTTGCTTTTAGCAAGGTCAGACGTATTTGAATCTTTGTTGAAAATGTTTTCATTTTATACAGGGTGTGTATAAAAAGTGTTCAAAGTTCAACTTCATAAATATCAAATTTCTTTATTTTCTTAAATAGAACCACCCGGTTTTTTCCATTTTAATGCATTCAGGGGTAAAAAATAAGGGAAATTCATGTATGCTTTCCTATACCTAAACATTACCGTTATCCAGATATTAAATGTTTTCTGTAAATTTTGAGAGATGCAGGTGTGGTCTTAATTTTATTTTGACCCGTTGATACAAGCACTAAGAAATAAAAAAGATAATGTAAATTTGCTTTTAATACATGGTAAATAGGGCAAAGTTGTTACAAGAACATATGTGCTTTATTTGCAGTAAGATATCCTGCATCTCTAAAAATTTACAGAAAACATTTAATATCTGGATAACGGTAAGGTTTAGGTATAGGAAAGTATACATGAATTTGCCTTATTTTTTACCCCTGAATGCAATAAAATATAAAAAACCGGGTGGTTCTATTTAAAAAAATAAAGAAATTTGATATTTATGAAGTTAAACTTTGAACACTTTCTATACACACCCTGTATAAAATGAAAAAATTTTCAACATAGATTCAGATAGGTCTGACCTTGCTAAAAGCAACCGAACAAAAATCATTTTCATATCTTTAAGGGTATCCTCTTGAAAAAATAATTTGTAGGGGTCTGCAACTGTCAAATTTTTTACAAAAAAATCAATAACTCAAAAAATATGCATTTTTCGAAAAAAGTTTTCAGAAAAAACTATACTAAAATTTTACGTAGATTTTAAAAATGTATTAATATACAGGGTGTTCCATTCAAAATAACAAAGTTACAGTCGACTTCCGGTAGAACTGGAAGTCTGCCATCTTTGAAAATATTTTAGTTAAAAAGATCGCATCCGAAAACCCAAACGTAGAAATTTTCATGATTTTACTAAAAGTATTTTGCCATATACAGATAGTTTTAACTCGTCGTGTGACACCTTGTATAATAATTGATAAAGTTGTCCATGTGTGTCTGACGTTTAGGAAGCTTGGAACGTCATTAGCAGAAAAAATAAACAAACACAAGTGCCAACTCGATAAGTGGTAACAGTCGATGCGTCTAAAAGGTCTTTTATATTAAATGGGGTTGTTAAAGAGGGCGAGTAAAGAGATATTTTTCCCAATTTTTCCATTCATTGATATTTAAATATTAAAATTTAAATGTATTTTGTATTTTTCTACACTTTTCTAATCGATTAATTTGCGAAAAACCCAGATTTTCCTGTCATTTTATCACCCGCTATCCTGATTCTCTTAAAGGTGCACTGTCTTTCAACCCCATGGGAATTTTTCCACCTGTTCGTACCCCTATATATCGGAAACAAAACACCAACAGAAAAAAAAACCCACCCCCCCACAACCTCATAATGTCATGAATCGACTTCTGGTGGTCTATAGTTAACAGCGGCGCTGGAAAAAATTTTTGTTCGGGGATACAATTAATTCAAAAAATATAATACGTAAATTTTTCGGTGTTTAGAATTCTTCTCTTTATAATTTTGACCGAACCAGTTCTTGTAAGCTTACCAGATTCTTTAAAAACACTGTGGATCTCAAAATTAACTCACCCACACTCTAGTTCTTCTTTTGTTTACGTCTCCACGTTGCCAGGTCTTCAAAATATTAAGTTTCAAATGCCTCATTCTAATGGTAACTGATAATATACAGATCGCGAAAATCCTTATGGAACCGTCCTTATTTGCAAGTACAACAAGGAAAATATGAGAAAAACAGCTTGAAAGAGAGAGAGAAAGAATAATTGTGTGTGGTCGGCGAGAGCGTGTACTTAGTTCCAGAGGCTGGCCGAATGTTCATTTTATCGCCCTCACTCCTTCCATGTTGGGAACATACTGAATACTACCAACTAGTGAATTCTTTCTGTAAAGGACAATGTTGCCGGATAAAAGTGTTTAGTTTTACCTATTGTGCATGACTTCGAAACAAAGTCAACGATAATGAGACAAAAATATCATTTGTACAAAATAATCTGCGCTCCTGGTAACAGCGGTCAAAATAGTGGGACAATCAACATTCGGCCAGCCCTTGGACCTAAGTCTATATCTTTCAAGCTGTTTTTCTCATATGTTTATGCTTTTTTCATGTATTCATATTAACTACCTAAAAAAACTGTATAGAAAGCAGTTTTTTCTGTAAATAATTATTTAAATAAAACTTACGCACGCCTATGTATACCAGAACGTATCTCTAATGATGATTACACAAGGCGATCGACTATACTTTTGAATTTTTTATGATTTGACTTATAGCTCGTCGTGCTAGTGGTGGTTGTCCCCCCTTTACCGTTCCCATACAAGGGAGGGGATATCCGCGACTAATTACGATCTAAATGCCAGCACCTGTACCGCCTCCTTTGCCATTTCATTAAATATTTATAACTGTTTAATGAACAATGCTGTGACCGTGGTGGATACGGCGGCTTTTTTG
>CAJUYG010000849.1:0-12913 GCA_910591675.1 Galerucella calmariensis | reverse complement strand
AACGTTTCTGCCATCGGTGGAATTCCTCTTCAATTACAAAGTTCATCTCTGCTAGATCCTGTTCTACCTCAAATTCCAGGATCGTATTTTCATCAAGGACTTGTCTATCCGACAGTTTCAATGCTGGGGGCTTTTGGAAAACAGCCAACGGGGTTACATTCTACAGGATTACGTGAGTTTTGTTAAAAAAAATTAGGGAAAAGGATGTTTTTAACTGAGAATTTCTAGGACTTTCTAATTCACCTTATAATATTCAAAAATCACCGAGAAATATTATAAAAGAAGACGAAGTTTCGAGTTCCGAGGAAATTGCTCAAAATAAATCTTTAGAAGACGGTAAAAAAATATGTAATTATACCAATTTTTTGTTCCTTTACACTTGTTTTTTTTTAGAAGAATCATCTTCCAGATTGCAACTACCGATAGATCCTTGTAGATCTACAGCATCAACAAGACACTTGGACTTGTCGTATCTGAATTTATTCCCCGCCGAAAATGTATACGAGTCCGCAGCTAAGCTTCTTTTTTTGGCTATCAAATGGGCCAGAACAATACCATCATTCTTACAGGTAACTGTCAACTCATTTATCACGAAACCACAGAATAACACACTAACAGTAGGTAGTTTTGTGATTACGAAACCACAGAACAACACACTCAACTCTATTTGTGACATAGAACACAATATCCCAAGAAATATCTTCTGTAAGTTCCTTGTGGCATTATTTATTATTTTTTCTCTTATTTTTTGGGAATCAAACCACAATCATTTTTTTACTTTATTTTTTTTATTTTTTTTTTATTTTTTTATTATTTTTTTTCTAATTGAACAATAGTTTGTTCCCACATTAATTGTTAATAAGAAACGACAAGGAAAAAAAAAATCGAAAAAAAAAATTAAAAAGAATAAATGAAAAAAAATATATAGAAAAATAATAATAATAAAAAAAAACATTGCTGTGGTTTGATTCCCAAAAAATAAGAGAAAAAATAATAAATAATGCCACAGGGAACTTACAGAAGACATTTCTTGGGATATTGTGTTCTATGTCACAAATAGAGGTGGAAACAATATAACCGTTATTATTTCTTTAGTTGTCGTATAGGGACCAATCGATTTTATTGGAAGAAAGTTGGAATGAACTTTTTGTACTAACAGCAGCTCAATGGGCGTTTCCAGTTGATGAAGGTGAGGTTAAGAAGAAGACAATTAATTTAATCCATAAGATTTCTTTTTCTAGCTATTTTATTAAGTAACGCAGTCGCTCCAACTTCCCGCCACGTATTATTAGAAGAAGATGCGAGAAAATTGAAAGAAATAATTTCAAGGTTGAATTTATTAAGGGTGGATCATACTGAGCATGCGTGTTTGAAAGCGCTGGTATTGTTCAAAGCAGGTATGATTCAATTTTGGAAATATTCTGTAAATCCCACAATTATTTTTATTTTTTTTTTATAAAGAAAGCAGAGGTCTTTGTGAACCTACGCACGTGGAACTACTCCAGGATCAAACTCATGTAATGTTGCATGAATATTGCGCGCAAAGACAGGCGATGCATAAAGGGAGATTTGGGAAGCTTCTTCTCACTTTACCAGGTGTTCAGTCGGTTTCCAGAAGGGGGCTGGAAGAGCTTCTCTTCAGACAAACGGTTGGAGATGTCGCTATCGACAGACTTTTGGGGGATTTGGCTAAAGCAGCAGGATAGAGTGTGTAGAAATTTGAATGTTGAATTTATTTATTTAAATTGTGATTTGTTGTTTTTTGTGGATATTTAAAATTTATATTAAGTGATATAGAGCCAAATGTGTTATTTTTGGTCCTAACTCGTCCAAAACCTCCGTTTTAGCAGCGTTTTTCAGCACTTTCTCATCAGCCAATGTCAGAATTGATCATAGCTGAAATGGCCACTGTACAAGGCCATTCACGTGGCTTCTGTTTCCTCAACATTTATTATCTATGGTCCTCAATAAAAAAAGAATTTTAAAATGCTGCCAAAAAATCGTTGAAGCTTTTATGAAAAGTGAAAAGCTGTTAACATTTTCGCGATTAAAGTTGAAATATTACGTTATTTTTGGTCCTAACTCGCCCAAAAACTCTGCTTTAGCAGCGTTTTTCAGCATTTTGTCATCAGCCAATGTCACAATTAATCCGATCTGAAATGGCCACTGTACCAGGCCATTCGCGTGACAGCTACACCTTTGGCTTCTGTGTCCTCAACATTTATTATCTATGGTCCTCAATAAAAAAGAAGAATTTTAAAATGCTGTCAAAAAATCGTTACAATTTTTATGAAAAGTGAAAAGCTGTTAACTTTTTCGCGATTAAAGTTAAAATGTTACTTTGGTGGTGTTTTAAAAATGGGGAGTTAACTTATAAAGGTGAGTAAATAAGACTATAATCATTTTATACCTTTTATTATTTAAAAACCATGTTTGCAACACAAATTTCCTAGAAAAATGATGCAATTTAAAAATACAGTAGTTTCATTTTAAGCTGCCTTTATAAAAATGTGTTAAATATGATAATTGGAATTCATTTTAAATACTAATAATACTAAAATTGACATTGTCATTTAGGATATATTATATCATATATATAATCTTAGACTCATGTATGAATTGAAATAACCTAAAGCAAGACTTTATCCTTTACATCTTTGATTTTAATAGCACAAGTTACCCAATTTCTACTTACATATATTATATATCCTTTAATGATCCATGAGCACATTATATACATAAAATATAGTGAGTATTTTATTTGTCAAGTGAATCTCAGATCTAATGAATTAAAATTGGTGGTCCAAACCAAATCAATTTTGCTAGAGAGCTGCTTTGTTATTAATTAGTTATAATTTATAAAATTTGATCAAATTCAGTCTTACACATTGAGCCATAAAAAATTGATAAACAGCTTGCATAAAATTACCATAAATAAACCTTAAACAATTAACTAACAAGATCCCAAGTCGTAAAATGACTGTTGAAACAAATTTTCATAGTAACAGTTGCGTTAATTTTGTTGTCTTCAGCTGCTAAACAAGTACCTGCTGCTAAATTGTAAATTGGAGACTCTTTCTAACAAAATATTCAAGTATAAATAAAATAAACGTTTTGATAGTACTAAAATTTCAACTTACCCCTTCGTTATGTTTCCATTCTTGATCCCCTCCCATTTCATGACATTTATATAAGATCGGAGCAGCCTTTTCATACTGAAGACAAAGTAACTGGGCCAGAACCAATTCATTTTTGTCAGTTTCGTACCAAATTTGATTCTTATTTTTCAAACAGGTTCTTAAAATCAAATGACTTCCTTTACTTTTATAATCTTTCTCACTCTGAACACATAGACTGGTGTTATGTAATCTAATCTCAAATTGATCGATGTAGTTACGTTTTCTTATGTGCCAAGGTTGAAAAGTATCTTTTTCCAAAGCTGACCATTTTCTTTTTAATCTCTCTCCATCTTCTGTCGGTAATGGAAGTTCGGGGTAAACATTTTTTAAATACCAATCAAAATCGTAACATTTTAACTCTTTACGAAGTTGTAGTCTGGATGAAATGTCACCGTAGTTGACATTTTTAGCATCGGAACGTTGTTTTAAAAAAAAATCCTGTAAATTTTTATCAAATTAAAGAGAAATTTTATAATTGAGAAACTTTGTACTTTATATCCATCCATCCAGACATGAGCAACTCTTAAAGAGTTTCTTAACATTGTATCTTGTCCATCTGGAGATCCGTACGGTCTTCTATGTCTAAAAATATGACCCACTCGACTACAAGGTATTAACTCTAAAGTACCTCCACACATCCATATCTAAAATAACCAAATAAATTCATCAAATATTTTATTAATTTCAACACTTACTCTGAATGATATTTCCAAATTCTCACCACCCCAAATATCCATGCCGGCATCATATTCTCCAATATCAATAAAATATTTTTTATCTATCGCAAAAAGACCTCCAGCCATTGTAGGAGATTTAATAGGTTTTACAAAGTCTTCTTTACTCTGCAAAGTTCCTAAAATATATCAGTTATATTTTTTTATCTGTATTAAAGCCCTATATATTTGTACCAGTTGGTAAATTTTCCCATTTGAAGTGTAACCCCCAATTGAATCCTCCCCTGACAAGGGGGCTTCCAGAGTAATTAAAAGTATCAGCGTTTATAATATCAATTATCGGTAAAACTACGTTAGATCTTTTTTCCTTGATTCTAAGTACAAGTGGTTCTATCCAACCATTATTAACTTCCACATGGCTATCTAAAAATACCAGTACTTCTCCTTGAGCTTTTCTAGATCCGAAAAGTCTAGCTCTAATCAAACCTTCTCTTCGATCAGTCTTGAATAATTTCACTTTTTTAAATTCGTCTGATTTAAAATAATTTTCTAGGTCTGTATGTAAATTTTCTATATCACTTTCATCATCTATTAAAATTATCTCTTCCAATAGATAATCGGGAGTTCTGTTAAGAATTGACTGAACAGTTCGTAATAATGTTTGGTAATGTTCATTATAAAAACAAATAATAATACTGGATTTCGGTAAATCTTTTGAATACGTTTTTGTTTTACATCTAAAAAGAATGCAATAAAGAATAAAATATTAACAATGCAAAGAAGTGTCTTACAACGCATTTCTTGTATCAGGAATTGTTCTATTCAAACTTAGTCTGTTACTGATTAGTACATTGTAGGCATGAACTTTGTATCCTTCATCTTTAATTTCTTGATCCCTAGAACTTGTTATCATTCCAATTTCCACTGAGTCTAAAAAATTGTCGACTCAGTTAATGTAGTATAAACTGACACTTACCTTCAGTTATATTACCATCAGTTTCAATAGATTCTCGTTTTTTAAATAAAAGATTATCTTGAGTCAACTTTTCTTTGTCGACTACAATATTAACATGTTCCAGATTGCTGGTTCTAACAGTAGGAAAGCTTTTTAAACTATCATTTTTTGTAATTTGGAAATATAAATAAAGAGATACCAGCCACGTAACTGAAGCAAAACATATGCCGTATAAAAATGATTTGTTAAGACTAATCATAATTTTAATATTTAATTACAATTTAATTGGTTTTTAATTTCCATATTTAATGTATTTACAAACTGTCAAAATTCCATTTATAGAGGTTATGTCTTCTTTTTTTGGAACTGTCAGTCTCTCTCGATTCTTTCATTTGTAGCAGATGACTTTTTAAAATTAGCTTGACATCCAAAAAGAAGAATGTTTGTAACTTGACTACTTTTATAAAAATAGGTGTGGTGCCACACTGCACTGCCAAGTAACTAAGAAACCTGTCAGAAGTTATTTTTCTAAATTTTATTTATAAAAACTAGCTAATAAGAAGCCTGAATCATGGTGATCAAAGTGTATATCAGTGGAATATCCGGAAATAAAGAGGTCTGTATTGTGTCTCTCATTTTGATAAAAAAAATTAATTTATAAATATTGTAGGTGAAAAAACGGCAACAAAGAGTTCTCTTGATATTAGATTCGAAAAATGTAAAGTATGAAGTGATAGACATGGCGGAGCCCGGTGCTGAAGAGGCGAAAGATTTCATGCAAAATAAGTCTACTTCTTTCGGAAGCACGATAGGTGATCCTACACCTAGACACCCTATTCCACCTCAAATTTTTAACGACGAAGAATACTGCGGGGTGAGTAATACTCATCTTTATATCAATTTATAACAACAAAACTTTTTTTGAATTCGTTGGGTTCTAGGATTATGATTCATTTGATATGGCAAATGAATTAGATGAAATGGAAAAATTCCTTAAACTAGAACCCAATTCATTGAATGAACAAACTTCTATTGCTGAAATAAAACTGAAAAATGGAGATGTATCTATTGATGAAAAGATAGAAAATGTAGTTGGTAAAACTGATGAAGAGTCAAATGAACAAAAAGCCAAAGAAGAAGACAATAATATTGCAAAGGAAGATGAATCTGAAGACAAAAAGGTTAGTAGAATAATGTTTTCATCAAGGTTAAACTGTGAAAAACGTCTTGTGTTTGACATTTACATGTTTGCTGTTTTCTTGTTAAGGGAAATTCATTTTCAGGAAATAGAAAAAGTGATTGAGAATGATTCTACAACAAAAGTGGTAGGTATAATGTTTGAGGCAATTAACAAATTTGCTATTTTATTGAGTATAGTTTCAGTTATGTGTTTGAGGTATGAGAAATTGGAAGGTTGCTTTTAATGTTTATTTGAAGAAAATTATCGGTTATTATTATTGGGTAATGAAATTTTTTAGGATTCATTGGAAAATAAGGGATTAGGTGATGGTGAAAAGGCAGAAGAATCTGTAGATAAAGAGGTGTAAAATTTATTAAAATATTTGCTATTTTGTATACTAATTTACATCAAATTTGAGTGGTGTAATTGTTGATTCAGTGAATGAGGTATTTTGTTATTGATGGCTGAACTTCAACTAACCAGCTTTATAAACAATTTGAGCTATTTAATTTTTCAGTTTTTTTGGTATGAAACTGATTTTTGCATGATTTTTGATTTTCTTTCATCTTCTAAACTGTTCTATAGGATGATATTTAAATTTTAGGAAGTAGTAGATATAGAGGGATCCGAAGAAAATGAAAATAAAGATAAATCTATTGAAAATGAGGTATTTGTCTTTGTTTTGGTAAAAATAAAATTTTGTGTTGAATTTTTCAAACTATTTTGTATGAAACAGGATGTTGCATGCATTTTATACATTTATTATTCCTAAAATTTGTTCTATAGGGTGATGTCTGAATTTTAGGAACCAAAAGAGATAGAAGGATCGGTCGAAAGTGAAAATAAAGAAAACTCTAATAAAAATGGGGTATTTTTGTTGTCTTCTGCTTTGGTGGAAATAAATTTTTGTTGGCTGAAAATAAAATTACTAATTGGCTTAATGTTTGATTCAAACTACTGCTTTTTCAACTTGCCCGATCTTGTTGTTTTATTATCATACAAATTCTGGATTTTGTTCTATTGGATGAAATTTAAATTTTAGGAACCAGCAGAGATACAGGGATCAGTGGAAAGTGAAATTGAAAAGAAATTTGATAAAAACGAGGTATAACAATTTTAAAATTAGTCAAGTAAAGTGTCTTGTATATCTGGAGTGTTCATTTAATTATAGGTAGAAAAGGAAGAATCTTTAGACAGTGAAATTAAAGAAAAAACTGACGAAATCAAGGTTCGACTTGAATTAATATTGTTTTTGATTCTTAGCTAACTTTCCACTTCTGTCTTGTTGAGAAATTCTATTCGTTATCAAATAACTTGTATTCGCTTGTTGTTGTATTAATTTTAATGAAATTGAATCTTTGCTTTGCTCAAAATGTTTGTGCTCTTTCCCATGTTACTTTAATTGTCAATGTCAATGTCAAATGTCACTACTAGAAAGTGACCCAAGGGATTTAATAAAAATAGAGTTCAGTCTAGGGTCAGTGTGGCCAACAAAAGTGTTTTTTTCTGACAAGAATGACAGTTAAGGTCTACCATGAGATTTTTGCATGTTTTTTATCATTGCGAACATCTACAGCGTGTCCACATTTCATAAAATGAAATGAAATTCAAGTTTTTCAAAACCCGTCTCATTTTATGGCTAGTTTTAGGTTTCAGAACAAGCAAAACTTTTTATCAAGAATAACATTTTTCACTAAATTAGTATTTAAACATTTTTCGCCTATAGGATACTCCATTCGTGGACACGCTGTATATTGCTTTATTAAAATTATGAATATACTCCCGAAGCGTATATTTTGAAATTTAAAATGACTTTTTAGCTGAATACTCAACATATCGGTGGCCAATAACTCAAGGAACTTTTGGCAAGCCACCATTTCATTTTTGTTTTTCTGTCACTAGGTATTTCAAATGTCAGTTATATTTATTTTTGTTGATATTCGTTTAATTGTGTATGTCCATTTTAGATTAGATTTTTGTAGCATTTCTAGTTAGTTGTATTTCTATTCTTCTAATTACTTTTTCCACTGACATCTGACATAAATAGTGACAGATAACAGAAATGAAATGGTGACTTTTCAAAAGTTCCTAGAATTATTGGCCACCGATATGTTGAGTATTCAGCTAAAAAGTCATTTTAAATTCCAAGATATACGCTTCGGGGGTGTATTAATTATTTTAATAAAGCAATATAGATGTTCACAATGATAAAAAACATGCAAAAATTTTTTGTTTTGAAAGGTAGACTTTAACTGTCATTCTTGTCAGAAAAAAACCATTTTTTGTTGGCCACACTGACTTAAGACTGAACTCCTCTATTGCAGGAACCGGTAGATCAAGAAGATGCCGATAGTGGCGCTGGGGACGAAGACGATGTAGAAAAAGACGAAGAAAACGATGAAGCTTCCGCCGAAAAGTCTGATGAATAGTTTATTAGGAATATATCGAAACGCACTGATGATGTAATTATAAGATATATATAGAAACACCGAAATTATTTTTTAAATAACGTTTTTATCGTAAATTGCAGACATTTCCTTTAAATTAACGTTAAATAGCTCTCTTGAATTATTTCTCCAGGGTTTTCGATAATAGATATAAGTTTTCTTGATGAGATTTTAATGTATTGCACTCGCCAGAAAAATTGTCACACTTTGGAACTGTTCCTCTATAACTGACATCTCTTTTTGCTTTCAATAGGTCTGTTCCAACTGCAGTCAGAAACTGTAAGAAACGATCAGAGAATAGTCGACCATCGCAATCAGTGATAGGAATTACGCGAACGTAAACTCGTTGTTTGCCGTGACCAGTTATTCTCTGATCGTTTCTTACAGTTTCTGACTGCGGTTGGAACAGACCTTATGTCATCTGTCATCCATCAGAAGGTTTCGAGTGAAGCGAATCTCTCGATTCCTCACTACATCTCGATTTAAAATCGCTAAAAATTGACTTTTATCAGTCATTCTGATGTTTCAAATATTTTGTGATGCTTATACCGTCAAATCTTCTTCTGTTTTTGGCTAATGGAATATTTTTCTTGCGATATTTTTGGCGAGTGTTTTAATTTTTAAGAATGACTTATTAAAAAGAAGAACTGGGTTGTTTTAATACTATTTGGTGTTTCTTCTTTTTTATTTTTTGCGAAATCGATTAATTTATTCTCTCGCCTTTAATCGCTATCTATTTATTTCTCATTATAAATCATGTTCTTCTAGTAAGCAAACTAAAGTTTTTTTTGGAAAATATATAATTAGGTATTAAATACTGCTTGATAAAAAAATATTGTTGCTTATTTCTCATATGTTTATCTTATTGTGGATCTTGTAAATATTTATTATATTCTATGAATTATTTCAAATAAACTATCATTTTTCAGTTATTATCTGTTTTATTAATCGTTTTCTTAACCGCTGCAACAACCACAGACCTAGTCACAACTCCTGGGTACCAGGCAACACTATATACACGAAGTAAAACGAATTTGCAGCGACATCTATCGATATATACATAAACACTTAACAGTAGAGGTAGAACACATAAGGAAATGCATTTCTCTATGGGTAGATACAATATTTTAGTAGAAAATAGAACGTTTTCTATTCGACAACAGCAAAGGAACCTGATTTTAAGACTAATTGGCACTTTAAACACTTTCATTCGATAAATTTAAAAAACTTTTAACTCGTCCACCGTCTTTAAAACTCCTATGAGTCTAGCAACATACAATACACTGAAGTATTTATGGTGCTATCTATTTATTAGTGTCAGTAGAAAAATTCACAACATATTTGTAAGGTTGTCCCGAAAATGGTGTAGTTTATGATAACATCACGTTCAAATCATAGATAACACATACAGGTTCAAACCAAATTAATAACCTATTCATCGCCGTCAAAACTCCTAGATGTCTAGCAACACACAATACACGAATTGAAAGAATTTGCGATGCAACTAATAAAAATATAAATATTGGTAGCTTATCTACGTGCTATTCAGTATCTACACAAAGTTTAATTTATTACCAAAATTGTTTTTTTTTATATATATATCTTTACTGTAGTAGTACTTAATATTTAAATATCTATTGTCCATTTGGTAGCGCTAATAACCTAAAGGGTTGATGCGCTTTATTTTTCTTAAATAAAAAAAAAATAAAAAAAAAAAAAAATATAAATAAGCCGAAGTAGGTATATAATTGCTTTTGGTTGAGAATGCTAGGAATTATATAAATTAAACCACTATTTTTAATCTTAATATAAAAGGTAAGTACATCTATCGATATATATTTCATTTCAATACAATTTCTGCAGTAGATATTTCTTGATGGATAGGAACTTCCACTAATTTTAAAAATATATTCAGTTCTCCTAATTCGTTTGCAGTATCGAATAGATCGTAATCCTAGAACAATTAAGAAATTAATAAATAATTCATCACTGTATTACCTATAGTGTTAATACATTTAATTTTCAAATTGACATGACTACAGACGGGATATCTAATTGAAATATTTTGTAGGTATATAGGACATAACACTGGTGCAAAATTATTTAGAAACTATCTGATATTCTCTAAGGAACTTATTTTGTGTTTTAAAAATATACAGAAGCAGGAAATTATCCTTAAATCAGTTAAACATAAGAAGGTGTCAATAGAGATCAAATTTCCATAATTCCTGACGTCAAAAATACTGAGAACGTGTCTGAAGCTAGTCGCTATACGAAGTGCACCCACAAAGCTACGACTTTCATGAACAAATCAAGGAAGCTTCCATCGTTTCCATGACAACGGAGGACAAATGAAAAACGCTAAGGCATGAACAATAAAACTAATTGCAACTTGAAAAGAGTGGAGAGAAGCAAATTAGACGCCATTACATATGGTGGATGAAGCTTTTAAAACAGTGAATTAAAAGTGTGTGAATAGTGATATTTTACAGCAGGAATTTTAGTTAATCATGAAAGGTGAGGTTATAATAATACTTAAATCATTTTAACAATATTGTTTTACACTGAATTCATCCAGATATTTTGTTGTGCGATATTTAATATCTACCTACTAGGTTAGGATTACGTAGTTAATTGAAATGGCTGATATTTTTCGGTTTAGGTACTAATGGAGTGCGGTAGTAGTGATTAGTAATCTGCATCTGTATAAAAGTAAATGCATAGGTACCTACAAATTACTAATATTTACATGACTTTAAATAAGAATACCACAATAATTGAAGTACTTACTCCACAGTAAATGTCATCGTTAAAAAATTGTGGTGGTAGAGGATATTTCGGATTGGGATCGCTCATCGTACCTCCAAACGATGTAGCATTCAATTGCATGAATGCTTTTTGTTTGTCTCCATTTTCACCGGTGATATCAACAATTTCGTATATTATACTTTTCGAATCTAGAATCGATTGTACTCTTTGTTGCCGAGACTTAACCTAAAAAAATAAATAGACAGCCGTAATGATGAATATAAATTTGTTTTTTGTTTGTTGTCAAACAAAATTAAGTTGAGTCATTTCTTTTTTTTTACAGATTTCAACACGCTCGTTTCGGTTCTCAAAATGCGATATGCCTAAAGGTAGGTGACTGTATTGTGACGAATAACAAAAATAGAAATATTTGTGGGAAAATGATGATAGTATAAATTTGATGTAATATTTCGTTTATTTATTTTATAATCTTTTTTTTGCTTGAGGATAGTAGGTATACATAGACAAATTGATATATTTTCTATTTTTGTTATTCAAAAAGTATGTGTGAAATGTTTTTGTTGTTTACAATTTTTTATTGATAGATTAGTAGGTTGTTTTGATTTAAAATAATTTATATTATTGGAAACACCCCAGCAAGAGGATATTGTTATGTGTATTTTGTTTGTGTTTCTTGGTTTTCAGGTGATGTGTTTTCATGCAGCAATGTTCTGTGAGCAAATCGGTCAATAGTTTAAATTAAAATGAAAATTAATTGTTTTTTTATTTAAAAATAATAGGAAAAATGATTTTTATTAACTGTAGATTATATAAAAAACATCTTCACAATCTAACTTGAATAACTTTTAGGAAAGTTTTAATACATTTAGGCAAGCCTAGCATATTTATAAACAATTTCGTTGGAAAATTATTATTTTTGAAATATTAAGACATTCCCTAGGTAAAACCGATTGCTCCAGACAACTCACAATGGATAATTTAGGGAAAGAAGAACAAATGATTTCTGGTGCAAGGTTCTGGGGGGTCAATAGGTTAGGTTCAATATAATTTAATATTTTTTAATTTAAATAGAAATTTTTTAAAATAGGAATAAACTAAAATTTCTTGATCTAATATATTATTAATTAAAAAGAAATGAAATAAACGAAATACATGGATAAAAAAATTGCTTAAAAATAATTTTTCAAAATTTAGCTCAGACTCGGGAATATTTTTAAAACCCCAAATTTTAATTTCCAAATTTGAAACATTTATTAAGTCTAGACTGCTTATAAACAATTTCCTTGCAAAATTATCAATTTTGAAATATTAAGACACTCCCAGAACGCACTAGGTACTACGAGATCTACCAGATAACTCAGAAGAAATATTTCGGGTGTTTCCAACTTTTTACATTTTCATTTTTCACAAATTTACAAAATTATATTGGTGTATACTGTTACATCATTTCAACTGAGAAATTATTTTTGTTGTTACACAAATTTTCAAATTGTTGTATGTCTGCATATTGTATTGTTGTATGGGATCACAGAAATTTCCTCGGGACGATATAACCCTTGTAGATTTGCAGAATCTTTTCTTAAACATTTTAATAATTCACTAAAGACACTTTTTGTGCCCAGATTACTTAGACTACTCGCTAACTTAAGGTACTTTGGTTAACAAGTTTTTCCAAAAATTAGATATATAAATATATTTACTTAGTTTTT
>CAJUYG010000848.1:72509-113918 GCA_910591675.1 Galerucella calmariensis | reverse complement strand
GTTCCTTTAAGTGAAATGTGATTTTACGTTTATCAAGAGAAGTTTGACTATGACAGTTTCGGGATTTTTTTAATTGAAGTAGGGTTATGTTTATGTTCGTATTACATTTTAATATTAGTGTTTATGCTTTCTTCTGATTTTCAACTTAAAATAAGTGTTTTATGGGTGAATTTGGTAAAAATAGCTGAAAAATATAAATCGATTATTGACTGCAAAACCATTAAAGGTTCATTCATTGCGATAGCCATATTATGAAGAACCGCTGTTGCTGCAATTATTGTTATTGTTGTATCCAAGTTAACCCTTATACCTAGGGATAGTATAGGAAAGCGTCTTTTCCAGACACCATACTGTCTTTCTATTGTATTTTTAGTTCTTATTAATGACTCATTATATAGTCTTTCAGCCTTTGTATTTGTTTCCTGCAGAGGAGTCGAGCGATATGGTTGAACTCTATATTCAGAGTCTCCAATTAAATATGGAACCTCCTAAATTGGCCTCCTTCAAAATTATTTTTCAATCGACTATTAAGAATAGTCTGTTCATGAGCACTCCCTGGCCATCTCGCCACTATAGCAGGTTTGCTTAACCTGAATCTTTGGTAAAATTCTTCATCTGACCAATTATCAAAATCTGTTATTCTGTTTGTATATTTTTCGTTTTCTAATTATGAATGTTTACTCATTACTGTCGCTCTCGTTGCTGCTATCCTCAAAGGCTGATGACTCGGTATCTATTTCCATCTCAAAAGAATTTGTCCACAGTACTGATACAACGAACTGAAAACTGTCTTAAATTTTGAGGTTAAAGTCGCCTTAAGTCGCGATTGTGTCCACTTTAACTTAAAGTCGACTTGAAGTTATAAAGACTGTTATGAAATCGATTTTTATTTAAAGTTAGCTCCAAAACTTTAAGTAGTGTTAAAGTTTGTTATGAAAACGGCCGTTAAGTCATTTATTGACAATGTCTTCTGTCCACAAAAACCTGCATCAGCGACTGACACAAAAACATAAAATACTTCAACCTAGAATTGTAACTCCCATATTGTCAGCAGTGACTACTGTTTTAACTGCCATCTGAAGTTTGGCAGCAGGAACTATAAAGTTCAGCGGGAATTTTGAATATCAAGTTGAGGGAGAATTTTATCTTTTAAAATATATATCGATTGTTTACCTAAAGAACACAAAATTCAACTGCTTATAAAGATATATAAATTAAAACCGATAATATTCTGCCAAATCTTACATCAGAGCTGAACAGAGGAGAATATTTGGCAAACTCTTGTTGATGCAAGATTTGGTGAAATACTATCAGTTATAATTTATATGTTTTCATGAAAGCTGCATTTTGTGTTCTTTTGGTAAAGTCAATTTATTTCTAAAAACTTGTGCAGCAGAGTAAGAGTTGAAGCAACATAATGCAACATTTTTGCAGAAGGTAAAGTTTACAATATATAATTTGTGTATCTAGGAAAAAGTATATGATGAACGACGCATACTTTTAATAAAAAGACTTTGGGGAATTGTATATTTATTCAGTGATAATAACATTTTTAACACACATACCTATACATAACACACAACATACTACCTAACTAGATTATTTCCCAATATTCTGCTATTTTCATTCCTAAAATAGGTATAAGTATTTTGTGTAATTTTTTCATCCATGTGGTCTGGCATCTAGTTCTAAACAATTCAACAAGGAGGGTCACGTATGAAGTACCTATACTCATTTCTATAGTGTCTTCTCCTTTGAAAGCGTTTTTTAGAAGAAAATTTGATATAGCTGCTTTTATTATTGGATTACCAAATATTGAATCCTTGTTAGTATTCATGAATTTTGGAAATTTCATATCATCTACTCTTGAAATAGTATTAGGTTACTTTTTCACACCATAAAAGGAGAATCCCAATTATTAATTAACCTATAGACTTGCACCTAATATTAAATTTAGGTAATTACCTGAAATGAATAAAGTCAGACCAGCTTGCCTTTTCAGCCTCTTTTTCCTGGTACTTTACAGTCATCACTAAAGTATCTAACACAAACACGGGAATTGTGGTATATTTGTTTTGAAGACATGCAGTGTAACTTCACATTATTAATATTTCTCATCCATGAGTCAAATACTTCAGGTTCACGTTTCGGAAACCGATGTTAAGCACTCGTTTTGTCTCAGCAAAACGGAAAACAACAAAGTTTTTTACGTGGTTTGTTTATTTTTCCTTCCATTTTGACATCTTGACATTACGATTGTGGATGATCAGTGCCCTCTGCAGTTTGGCCGCATCGTAACTTAAAACATTATCTCCAATCCCAGTTACAATTCTAGGTTGAAGTATTTTATGACGGTATTTTAAAAAGATTTTGTTCATTTGCATCTACAGGACAACTGAAACGGCTCCAAGGTCAAGTCAACACCACGTTCCATGAAATTGCTAGAGAAAACGGAAGCGGCACCAACTACTTTGACGTCAAAATCCATGGTTCGAATGTGGTTGTCAACTTGCGATATGGAACGACTGTGGAAAAAGAGAAGCAGCGACTTTTGCATCATGCCAAATTATCAGTGATCAGAAAAGCCTGGCACAAGGAAAAAGAATGTTACAAAAATGGTTTCACGGGAAGTGTCGATTGGAGCGTTAGCGAGTTGGAAGAGCTTTCCAAGCTCGGTTATGTGAATAACTTCGAAGGTGAATATATCCACGACGTCCAACAATATCCCGAACTAGCGGAAGATCCATACAATATCAAGTTCGTCAAAAAGCAAGTGGAATCGACGAAGAAACGTCGAAGAAAAAGGGAATTGAAGAAAACTTGCCGTAACCATTGGTGGTTCGACTTTTCCGAAATATGCTAGTGAAAAAAATACACGAAAGTGAATCATTTCAATTAACTAAGTGTGATGTACCAAAAAAATGAAAAAAAAAGCTTACAAAGTAAGCCTTTTTATACCAAAGTCTATTTGTGTAAGAATTTCAAAGATGCCAAAAAAAATGTATATTATTTATTTAAAATATGTTACCTATATGTATGTGATCCAAAAACGTTTAAAATGGGTTTTGCCCAATCGAACTCTTTTTATAATTTTTTGACATGACTGACTATTGATTTGCAAAATCCATTTCAGACTGATGTTGTATATATTTTGCATAATTATAGAGAAAATAACTGAAAATGTCTTACAATTTTCAAGAAACATTTTTAAACAATGTGACCAGATATTTGATATTTTCCTATCAGATCTTGATATATTATTGAAGGATGCATTTTTCAATCAACTCTACTTCCAGCTCACAACAGTTTTTAAAATTCATTCTCGAGTTGTATTGTTACAAAGTTGAATCATTCACACTTCTCCATATAAGAGTTTTTATCTCTAGAAATGCTGATAGGAGAGCTTTATACATATTATCCTTTGAATTTTCCTACACTCTTATATAGTTTCCTGGCTCATGCAATTTCCAGAGATGTAGAGAGTAAAAACTGGGTTTATTTTTTCTAAAAATCTCGTTATCTTCATTTTTGACAACTTGTGTTTTTTTATCGTTAATTTCTTCCCCGAGGGCTTAGTCCTTTGAGAATATTTTGTCCAAATAATGGCCCATTCTGCAACTCATTTAAAATTTAGAGGTTGTAATGCTATACTGTAACTAGGTATACATATTAGAGGACTGCTAAAAATTATTTATTTTGAAGGGTTCCTGCAAAATTTTGAGTAGAGTATCTGGCAACTGTGCTCATAAGGAGCTATTGGGCATTGATTAGCAAAATTAGAGGTACAGGATGTCAAAGTTAACCTGTGGTGCCTCTTGTTAACTTGAGATTTAATAACCAATGACTTGGAGACAATATTGTATATTTATTTAAATTTTTCTGAGATGAGTACTCAAAAAATGTGATAGTTTCAACTTTAAAGACTTATGGCTTCGAAAAGGGAGGCTATATTTAAAGTAGGAAAGAAAAAACACTATAAGAACACTCAAGATTGAGTGGTTTTGCAAGGTATCTCGAAGATTAAGCGATATAGAAAAAAAGTAGTTAAAACATAGGACATAAACCAACAAGTTTTTATTTTCGAGATATAGGGCGGATTTATCACAGTCTTGCAAAAATTATTAGAATTAAACATAATATGTCATTCTCGTATCAGGTGAAAGAGGATTGAAAAAAAGGAAGAAATCAAATTATTCTGATCTGAGTTCAATCCTTTTTCACCTCATATGACATAAGACTATTTCTTAAAATTTCTTCGACAGAGTGATAAACCTGTAGTAAAATAAAGAAAATAAATGAGACAGCAGTTTGAGTCAACTTATTGAAAATCTGGTTGAATTGTTAAACAACAAAAAAAGCAATGATACCCCAACTAAATTCTCTCTATCTCCTTTAATTTTTGAGATATACCTTCCAAAACCATCTAATTTTAGAAACCCTTGCCATAAACAATGAAAAATGTGAACATATAATTAATCAAATGAGTTTTAAGGTTGATAAAATGACTTGTTGAAAATTGACGAGTATTTAAAGATATATTTGGTGCAGCACCTTTATATTTAAAGGCCCACTTGTGTAATTGTGTAAGAAATAAGATATCTGGTCACATTTATCTCTCCCATATAAACTCATTCCCCCTCATAATAATTAATAGCATGTAATGTTCTAGCCACAGTCTACGTTTCGTCTCGATTGCGTGAGTTTTGCTAGATTTTGTTTCTTGAAAATGCAAAGTCACTATAGCCCTACATTTATAAAATATTTAGTATAAAAAAAATTGAACTACACCGATTGAAAACGAAATGAAGTTTAAAGGTATCAAAAAATTGTAAATATAGTCCAGTTAACAAATTTTTTAATAATTATTTAAAATTAAAAGAACGAATTTATCTTAGGTAGGGTGAAATAATAAAGAAAACTATTAATCGTATAATATATGTTGTATTGCTTTTACGTTTTACTTACAAAGAAAAATATCATTGTGACTGATCTGTGTTGAACGATATCCGATACTATCTTCTACTACTGTTTACCTTTTGCCATTTCGTGACACCTCAAATTTTTATTTTGTTAATGCGATATATCAAAAGTATATAATATATAAATATCTATATATTTTCACTCTTTAAACGCGCGCGCCTGCCACATAGTATATCCATATTCTGTGTGCTCTTTGTTGATATATACTTACTTTAGATAATGGCACGTTTTGAGTAATGTTTTAGCAGTTGTGTATTTTCAATTTGCAAACCTCTATAGCTCCCGTCATTTTGTACGTAATTCAAACAGGAGCGAGTCCCTTGAATAAAATAGATTGTACGCCATGTTGTCAAATGGTCAAAACTAGTGGGATATTGTAAAATTGACATTGGATTCCAAATCCAGGAGCGTAACGTTTTTACATTTTGTAGGTTTACGTAAAGTTAGAATATTAAAAATGTATTTATCATTTGCATAGTTTGAATAAAACATTTGAGAACTATTTGAAGCTTTTCGAGATATTAAATTATTCAAAAATGAAAAATAATAAAAGATTGCTTCAAATGTCAACAATAAAATAGCTGTCGGCATGAAACATCGTTTGTAACGACAATGTATTACGCACATGGTTAATTTTTTGCTAGTAAGAGTTCCGAGAGCTTAGACTTTTTTGTTGTTGGATCTCTATTCAGACTTTGATTATCTTTTATATAGTTTGTGAATTATTTGCGAGTCACTAACTTAGCCTTATCCGTAGCGTCTATCACTCAACGTTCATAGGTTTTAAATATTTAGCAGCGTGCTTGGATATTCTTAGGTTCCTACTAAAATGCCTTACACTGCGATTATTGACAGAAGGTGAATTTTGTGTTGGGTTGAGATTATTTCAATTAATAATGTAGGTATATTAATGCCTCGAAGCTACCCAATTAATGGACAACACTACCATCTTCCACAACTACTGCGAAATAATTTTCAATTATACATACAGGGTGTACCAATCTTACGACAAACTTAGGTATATGGGTTATTTTAAGAGATATCAAAAAATGTTATCAACAAAAATAGTAGATGTTCTGAAGGTCCATATTTTGAAATTATATCGAACTATACAGAGTGCTGCATAACTCCGTTACAAACCAAACATATGATTTTTCAAATGGGAGCCCCTGTATATTATACCGAATTCGGATTGGTTACATTGGTTGTACAGAGTCCTTCAAAAGATATGGACACTTTTATGAGAAACTCGTAGGTAAATCAACGCTCTGTAGCTTGTTGTACCTACGTTGAAGAAAAAAAATGTATTTTGCCAAACAGAGTTTCGTAACATGATGCAATATCTCCGTATCCTATTAAATTTCAATTATATACTCTCTTATATACAGGGTGAACGGAAACTCGAACCTGTCATTTTCTTTTCTCTTTCAAATGGAACACCCTGTATTTTATAGCAAAAATAAAAACTTCGATTTGGTAACTTTAATTTTGGTCAAGCATTCCCCATACCAAAAATTTATATAAACAGAGTTATTTTGTAATATTTATTGTAAACTATTATTATTGACCTATTATGTGAAAGTAATAAACGTTGTACGTAACAAAAAGTCCTAATTAAAGATACATTTTAATGAATAATTTATTCTAAACAAAACTAGCTACCAAAAGTATAATCCTAACCTTAATATTAAACTGAAGGTTCAAAGTGTTCCCCGTTAACATCAATGCAATGCTGTAAGTGGGGGCCCAACTTATAGGCCAGCTCGGTCACCTGATTTAACAAAAAATATATTTATTTTTTTCGGGTCTTGTAAGGAATAAGTTTATAAAATCCCCGGCTATTAGAGATGACATAAAAGAGATAATTAGTGCGGCATTTCGATCTGCTAACGTTGATATGCTGAAAAATGTTAGTCAATCATTTGAACTATTCTGCAGCAATGCATTGATGTTAACGGTGAACATTTCGAACCTTTAGTTTAATATTACGGTTGGGATTATACTTTTTGTGGTTAGTTTTGTTTAGAATAAATTGTTTATTGAAATTTATTATTAATTAGGATTCTTTGTTACATACAATGTTTAATGCTTTCACATAATAGGTCATTAATTATATTTTACAATAAATATTACAAAATAACTGTTTTTATAAACTTTGGGTATTGGGAATGCTTGACAAAAATTAAAGTTACATAATCGAAGATTCTATTTTTGCTATAAAATACAGGGTGGTCCATTTGAAATAAGAAAGAAAATGACAGGTTCGAGTTTCCGTTCACCCTGTATACAAGAAAGAATATAATTGAAATTTAATAGGATACGGAGATAGGTATTGTATCATATTATAAAACTCTGTTTGGCAAAATGTATTTTTTTTCCTTAACGTACAACATGCTATACAGAGCGTTGATTTACCTACGATTTTCACATAAACGTGTCCATATCTTTTGAAGGACTCTGTATAACGTGGCGAAACCTTATATCAAAAGCTCCAAAAAAATGTAACCAATCCGAATTCGGTATAATATACAGGGGTTCCTATTTGAAAAATTATGTTTGGTTTGTAACGGAGTTATGCAGCACTCTGTATAGCTCGATATAATTTCAAGATATGGACCTTCAACACATCTACTATTTTTCTTAATAACATGTTTGGTTACTCTCAAAATAACCCATATACCGAAGTTTGTCGTAAGGTTGGTACACCCTGTATATACAGATTGAGACTTTTGACTTTCTCTAAAATACATATTCTTATATGGTTGATAATATTGATGGACTTGGTTAAAATAAGAAGAATTGCTGGATTAAGAACAGAATAGTTTAATTGGAAGAGAAGAAATAGAGTGCCTTATTAGAATTTCTAAAAAATACAAGGCAAACACTTGAAAATGAAAGAGAAAAATTAAAGGCAAATACACGGGATATTTCATAAGTAAAGGTACTAAAAAATTTTTCGAGATGGTGTGATAAATTTAGCAAAATTAGTATAATCAGAATTTTTGTCAGTTTACTAATACTTTGACAACTTCTCAGTATCTAGAGCTTTTTATTAATTAAACTGAAATACATAACTGCTAAAAAATCTTATATTCGCTAGAAACCCTGATATATGTAGATAAAGTGTGTAATGCAGCTTTTAGCGATTTTATGAAATTTATTTTTGTGCAAAGTACTGCAAGCTTGTAGAAATAGACAAGGAACCGTTATCTTAAAAAATCAAGACTTGCGTTGGAAATTTATTTGAGCAATTTGCAGAAAAAATGTTCTGTTTAATAAGAAAATCCAGAATGAAAAAAATAGAAGTCATATACAGTAATTAATAGTCCATGCTCAAATGGAGTCTTCAAGATATTAGGTAAGATCTGACGCAATTTGTTTCAATAAAATATTGATGATAAAATAGTTATTTATGATACAAGTGAGTGACGCTATACTTTTGCGCACGAGTGGCAAAATGCAAGGCACGAACGTAGCGAGTGCCTTTTTCGCAACGAGTGCGCAAAAGAACTTCACGCACAAGTGTCCTACAAAACTTTATCTACGACCACATGAAGAAAAAATGAAAAAAAATGTGCTCTGAAGGGGTTGAAAAACATAAAAATAAATTTTCTATAAACAAAGAATTCTAATTTCAGGTGGTGTGCAATCCGAAGAAATGCATTCTTCTTGAGGTTCTTCCATTTAAAATAAGTGTAGTTAAAATTTCAAATATAACAGAAAATATTTTTCACTATATCTGACACTTCTGTCAAATTTACTGACAGCACAAAGACTTATACAACAAACGACTAAATCCAAGGCAACTCGATCATTACGTAGCTGAAAAAGAGTGTTGAAATAAAAATCCCATTTAAAAAGCATTGGTCAATTACGCACGCTTTTGAGTGTTATAATGAAAGTCCCATAATATAAAAAGCGTTGTTCATGTACGCACGCTTTTCAACCTATCTATAATGTATGATTTCACACATTTTTTTTTGGTTTGTAAATGAGTAATTTGGAAGGTGGTCGTAGATAAAAGATATATTTTTTTACAGTAATTTGGAAGACTTAAATAAGTATAAGATATAAAATATATGTAAATATAAAATAGTTTGGCGTACAAATATGACACCATCTAAGAAAAACGTCAAAACAGATATCATAATATTATTTTCCATACCTCAAAGTTTCACGTTTGTATACCCAAAATATTTCAATTTATTCTGAAAAATTTACATTTTAAATTTGCCACCCTTCATCTTTTTTATTATCAATATATATTTTATTAAAACAAACTTTCAATAGCTTAGAAGGCTAAATACCAAAATTATTTGAAAAAATTACTAAAATACCCCAAAATAGGACTTCAACAAGTGCAGGATGAACCAACAAGTCAATTTTTCTTGGTAAAAGAGGCAAGGAGAAATCTTTGGGAATTACTTTCAATTACTATATTGACCGCTAGATGGCGTATTCTCTTGAGAAAAAATTAAAAACCAGTTTTCCATAAAATATGCCCAATTACTTAGGTAAATGAGCCCGAAAAAGACCTTAAATGAATGAAATTCAACGCACTGTGACTAAAGAAGTGTGCAAGACTTCGTTTCGGTACCAACTTTTATGTTCGAAAACATTACTTAAAATTGTCGGCCATTTTCTATAATACTCATAGTTTGAATGTTATATATGTTGTCAACAGATCGCTGGTAATTGTTTATAATGGGATATGATGTTCATTCTATTCATGTAATACATATTATGGTTATTTATTTGTACAGTTTTTTTTGTTTATATACAATTTACGCTAAATAAATTTATTATTTTATTAAAAAGTATGCATAAGTATTATGAATGTTTTTTGAAATAAAGAAATTGTTTTTTAATAGTCTTCCTTTTACTACCTTTCAGATTTTTAAATAGAGCAATATAGATGGAGCTAGAGTTTGCTGTGTCTGAAGTAGGTAAAAAAAATAAAAATGAAAATATTGGGCGTAGTAGAATTCGATGAGACCTCAGGCGGAGAAAATTGTAACTAACGCAACGAGTAAAATAATTCGTTTTGCATTGTTTTTGCATTATATTCAAGTCAACGTAATTACCGTAAATTCGTACTTTATTTGTTTAATTTTGTGTCAGTGACAAGTTTAAAACTGTGTTTTTCTATTTAACTCAACTGTCATCATTTCTGAGGTAATATTCTTATATAATCAAAAATATTATGGAAGAGGTTATGTTATTCTATTTTTTGTTTTCATTGCATATCAAAGAGAAAATAAGTTGGTATTGAAGATTTAAAATAATACTCAATACAAACGTACCTTCCCTGCAACTTTTTTAGATATGACTATATCAAAAATAAAATAAAAACACGAAATCAGACCTAAAACTAAACAGTTAATTGAATCATTTCAGAGGTAATAATAATCAGAGATATTATGGAAGAGGTTATGTTATTCTATTTTTTGTTTCCAATGCAGATCAAAGAGAAAATAAGTCGGTATTAAAGATTAAAAATATATAACTCAATACAAACCTACCTTCCCTGCAACTTTTGTAGATATAATTGTGTATCAAAAATAAAATAAAAACACGAAATCAGACCTAAAACTAAACAGTTAATTGAACGCTTGTACTTTTCACAAATATCAACCATACCTATTACTACAAAAATAAAAATATTAGGAGTCAAAATTTAGTTTAACAACACAAAATACTAAAGCACAATCAAAGAAAAAGCAAAAGTTTTACAAAACACACACTGAAAATAACTAAAACAGCAAAATAAAACCACTTAAATATCAATTGGCTTATACACGGCAGCTGATTTGTTTTACTCGTTGCTAAGATGACATTGACATTTCAGAGCGCCATCTATCGAATTCTACTTTTCCCAATAGTTAACAATAGTGATGCATAAAAATTTAACTCTGAAAAGCCGATAAATACATTTTTTCTAATTGAAAAATTTTTTATTCTCAAATGTCCCACGCTTAAAATAAATGGAGAGATAATATTAAACAAACTTACCTTTAGGTACGTAGGTACCTAGAACAAATGAATTTATAGTTAGTTGAAAAGAAATAAGATCATGTAGAAAAAATCAAAATTAAAATGCTATAGCCTTTCGATTTCGAGTGAATTTTCAATGTACACCTACTCAATTGACACCCATAGTATTTATTATCTAAATATTTAAATTTTCAAAAAAAAATATAATCCATAAATGTTACTTTTAGCAGAATCAACTCTCCCATCTCTAGTACTAGCAATCGCAGTTACCATCTTTGTTTATATCCATGATCGGTAACTTATAGCGGAGGTAAACAATTTTTTACAAACACAGGTTTTTTACTACACAAATATTTCATGCGATGTTCAATACCAGCTATATTATATTTCATGCATTTTGCGATAGGTGGGTATATAAAATAGAAAATACATCAGATTAAAATGTAAATTTTGATTCTGACGATATAAAAACCTGCGTAAATTGTCAAAAATTTTGTTAACTTACATCATTGGAAAAATTCCCATAAATAATAAATATATAAATTAACTCGTCAATGTATAAAAGGTAATTGTATTTAATAAATAAGAAATTAATGTAAACTCGTCAACTCACCAACTTGTTCCATAGCTGAATTCAAGTTATAATTGCATTTGTCCGTCCATCGTTTTCACTTTTATTCACTTTTCCGGTAACTCACACCTCGCGTTTCTACTTATTTACGATTTTTCTGAAAACTATTAAGACGAAATTAAGAACTACCAATACAATATATAAAAGAAAGATTATAAAAAACTCAAAATGACTTATTTATGTGTTACTTGTACCGACCTGGGGACCTATGTTTGAGTTCACTCGACTTATTATCGCATGCGATATTCGCACTTTATCGAAGGATATCCGAAAAAGGGTATGTTCGAATATCACAAGCGATAATTATCGACCAAAAAACAACGAGCGGAAATTTAGCATGCGATAACAATTATCGAAGGGCGTGGCTTAAATATAAACTTCAAATTACTGTCTGGTAATGTAAACAAACCACAGTGGTGATATACCGAAATGGCAAATTTTGATGAAATTGCAATGATCGCTATTGCAGAAGTAGTAGAGGAAGCTGCTGGTGCCGTAGCAGGCCAGCGTAGGCCCTTCTACCCGCGCATAAATGCATTCGAACTTGGAGATAGACAATTTGTGAGAATGTTTCGTCTATCAAAAGAATTAGTTCGAGAAGTGATTCGACTAGTGTCTCCCTTTATAGAGGAAGGAAGTAGAGAATCAGCTATAAATATTGAGACAAAAGTATGTTACCATCAATTTTAATAGGTATGTATATGATTTATAATAAAACATGTTTATGAAGGTTTTAGTAAGTCTTCGATTCCTTGCAAGTGGCAGCTATCAGTTAGATTCAGCTTCTAATATACATGTAGCATTGAGTCAGTCATCTGTTTCAAGGTGTCTTGAAGAAGTAATTAACGCTTTAAATCAACCAGATATTTTCAACCAGTTGGTTAGATTTCCAAGAAATCTGCACGAGCTTGAGAGAAACCGTGATAGGTAAGTAAACAATTTTTTTCGAATTAATTGATTCTTTAATGTGAACCTACCATTGATTTCGTTTTAATAACCAAGTTATTGTCTTCAGATACAGAAAGTTGTTGAGTGTTTATGTAATGTGAGTTTGTTCAGTATGAATATCACCAAAGGTTCCAGTAATTTTAATTTAGTATTGTTGCAGGTTTTATGAAAAGTTTCATTTTCCGGGTGTAGTGGGGTGTATCGATTGCACCCATGTTGCAATCATTGCACCACCTAAAAATGATCCCATATATAATGAATATGTGTATGTGAATAGGAAAAACTACCATTCCATAAATGTACAGTTGGTATGTGTTTTGTATTTGATTATTTTCGATTATATAGTATCGTTATTTTTAGATATGTGATTCTCAGATGAAAATTATTAATGTGAATGCTCTTTATCCTGGCAGTACAAATGACGCCTTCATATGGAATAATTCAAATGTGCAGGAGATTATGCAAAATATTCATAACAACAATCCAAATCAGTTTTACTTACTTGGTAAAAAATACAATTATATATTAGTCTTGCTATACCCAATTATATTTGTATAATGTACCTATATAACATATTTTAGGAGACTCTGGATATCCATTAAGACCGTGGCTATTGACACCTTTGGAAAATGAACCCTTTCCAGGATCCCCAGAAGCAGATTATGATCATTGTCATAAACGTACACGTTGTATCATTGAAAGATGCAATGGTCTTCTCAAAATGAGGTTCCGATGCCTTTTAAAACATAGAGTACTTCACTATCATCCGGAGAAAGCTGCTCGTATAATTAATGCTTGCATAGTTCTACACAATCTTTGTATAGAACATAATATGCCTGCACCTGAACCAGAAGATATCGATGAGTATCTTGATTTGGGCATGCTAGATGATGAAGGAGGACGAGAAGAAGGTATTGGTGCAAGAGTTAATCCTCAACTGCAAGAAGGTCGAAGATTGCAGAGAAGACTGATTCAAAATTATTTCACCAACTGATTTTTTTTTTAATAATAATACTTTGTGAATTAAATTTTTTTATTTATGTAATTAAATTTTAGAAAATATTTATGGTTCAAAATAAAATGAATTTTAACGGTTTTCACCAATTTTTTCAAGTGCACGTGCCTTTCTTTCTTCTATTATCAATTTTTTTTCCTTTATTTCAATTATTTTGTTGTAGTAGCATCTTTTTCTTTCTTCCGCTGCTCTCATAATGTCCAATTTTTTTTTATAATACTCCCTTTTGATTGATAACTTTTCTTTAGCTGATTCACTAAGTGATGCAGCAGCAGAAGCAGCCACCTGTAACTTCTTTGCAGATGAATCTGTGTGCTTCTTCACTGAAATTGATACAAATGAGCAATTTTCTCAATCATGAGAGAACTAGTCATACCTGAAGTTGGTGTATAAGAAGATCCAGGTACCACTATGGGTGCAAGATTTTCTCTCTGCTGTTCATCAAGCCCTGACTGCACTTCCAATACTGGAAGCACAATTACATTTTATTTAGAATACTTAAAATTTAAATGTTAGTAGTGGGTCTCGTAGGGGGTACATACCTATTTCTTGAACACAATCATCATTTACTAATTGAGATGTATCAACCGTGGTAGGTGGTGCAGGTACTATAGTATTGCATTCTTCAGTATTTTCAAAATCCTGAAAACCACTATATTTGATCAAGTAATAGGTAATATTGAAGTATGTGTTTATAATTGCATTTGTGTCTGCTAAATAAAAACCTGTTGTAAGATGGGATAAAGCTCCAAAGATGTATTTTATTTGATTAAGATATTTGAAGAAGTTGAGGTAACGAGAATTCCAGAATAATTAAGTTTGAAGAGATTCATATCTTATTGAAAATTAAATACTTACAAAGTGTGCAACAGATTCTTGCACTGAAGAGTGTCCATTCACGGCGACGGTACTAATTAGACTTAATATATCCTCCTCATTCTGCTTTAATATTACTGGTAGAGGAGGTCCTCCGCCTGTACCACAAGCATGTCTTTTTATAGAGGCTTGCTTTGACTTAACTTTGCTTCTCATATCCTGCCAAGTCTAAAATAATAGTGGTTATAAACCATTTCATATTATCATATAAATGTTTAGCATTATACATGTTTCTAAATTTCATTAGCATTCATATTTGGTAGGTAATTCATTACTCACTTTTCTCCACTGTATCCAACTTTTGTTCCCACCTGGAATTGCATTCAATGTGGTTGCAATATTCTGCCATTCTTTTTGGCCGTCTTTTTTGGAAAAGCTTGTAGAGAACCGACCACTACATAACGCTGGTCGGTCTTGCATTAAGGTAAAAAGTCTTTTTTTTTGCTCCACTGAGACATAACCGGCACGTTTCTCCTTCGATTCGTTCATAATATGCGATAATCAAATAATCAAAGCGCACAATAAAAAGGAAAGGAATAACTGAGTCTCAGACGACAGACCGTCTCAAAAAATATAGCAGAAAAGCTGTCAGCATGACAAGCCAAGTCATGTGATTTATATTCCTTTCGGCTATTGGTTGAATTTGTCACCCAAGCTAAGACTTCCCTCACAATATATCACATCCTTCGAAATCGACCAATCCTTTATCGCATTCGGTTCGGGAATAGGGTATCGAACGAAAAGAGTATCGCATACGCAATTTTGGTGATACAAATATCACCTTCGAAATTTATCACGTGAACTCAAACATACGGGCCCTGGGGTGCTATTCTTGACATCGTTCGCAACGTCACGTATACGCAAGCCTGCGAATGCTCTCTTTGCGAACATTTCCTAAAAATGATATTCTCGTGCACCCTTCGCAAAATCATACGATTGGTATTATTCTATTGCTCAAATACACTTGACAACAGCGCAATTCAGTGTCAGCTGACCCTGGTTGACGTTACAAATGACATTTTGTTAAAGTTTCGACTGTAAACAGAGATGTAAATAAGCTATTCGAATGTGTTAAGTTTATTAACTCATTCTATAAAAATGAACTCTACAGTCAATATTAATACCAAAATTAAGGGGCAAGCAAATGCTTCTAAGGAACAAAAAAGATTGTTATTTGAATTAATGGAAGAAAATACAAAACTAACATGAGGAAAATTTTCGATCGATTTTGCTCCGAAATATGTCCAAAAATTGATTTTCTAAATTCTCCAACTTGGTTATAAATTGTAGATCATCCATTCCAAAAAATGTTTATCAAACCCCAACTAATATTACTAGTATTATAATAAGAATATACGGATAATAATAATTTTTATTCTAACTTTGAGTATCGAGATATATATATTTCACAAAAACAGCTTATGCATACTATTATAAATTCAGGAACATAACCTACCTATTAAATATCTATTGAATCGCATACGCAAGTCAGTTGCGATCAACAAACACCACTCGTTGTAAAATGCGCATAATCGCAGAGTTACGGATGATCAAGAATACCAAAAGTCATTTTCATTCGCAGAATCATGAGATGCGCACGACCTTGAAAGTTGCGAACGGTCAAGAATAGCGCCGCTGAGTACCGACGCCGGATAAATTACGACGAAATATTTCAGATAAATGACTAACTGCGTCTACCTATCAAGCGATAACAGAATATTAAACCACAAACGAAAGTGCACAGGTGATCTGTGGAGTAGAAAACGATCACAATTATTAATTCTGTGAGGAAAAAGTGATTACACACCGTTGCCAAAAATATAAAGTTCTATTCTACTCGTTACAGCAGTGCGATCACGAAAACTCGATGCGAACAGTCCACTCGATACGTGTAATGGTATCGTAAATGCAATTATCGTTTTAAAATGGCGTACTCGATTCGAGTTGATCATTCGTAATCCCACTGCAGATGAGTTAAAAAGGAAGATGATAAATCCTATATTATATTAGTCACACATTTTATTTGGATATTTTGAAATTATTGATTTTTAAAATGATTTCAATTTTGACTTTTACCATTATAATTGATAACGGTTATAAACAATATTTTTAATTCAAGTATAAGTTTAAAAATGTTTTTCGCGAAGTTATTTATTCTTGCTTGTATGGAAGATCCTAAATTATGACAGAATATTTCAGACCCTTCAAAAATTATCAATTGTCTCTACCGATCAAGCAATAACAGAATACTAATCCACAAAGGAAAGTGCACTCATCAATAATTAATATTCGTAATGGGGCACTTTTTCAGCATTGCAAACATGTACAACTTAGCCATATGAAATTATCATAATGTCGGATAGTCAAGCAGCCATTAGAGCACTGAGCTCTTGTGTAATCAGTTCCAAAATGGTGTGGGAATGCCTAGACAAACTCAATGAACTAGGCGAGAACAATATAGTCACCTTACTATGGATTCCAGGACACACTGGAATAGAAGGAAATGAAATAGCAGATGAACTAGCAAAGAGGGGGACTGAAATACCTTTCTGGGGGCCTGAACCCTTTTGCGGAATCAGCCCCAATATAATATTGGAAGAAATAGGTAGAGCCGAGAAAAAGAGAAGATCTAACCATTGGAAAGATCTAGTAGGGCTCATACAATCAAAGACTCTTCTGGGTGACTACAACCTGTTGAGATCAAATGAATGCATAAGTCAAAGTAAAACTGCGCTAAGAGTTTTAACAGGGATCCTAACGGGACATTGTCGCCTGAACGGGCACCTGAAAAATCTCAAAATAGTGGAGAAATAAGATTACAGATTTTGTGGAATGGAAGAAGAAACCTCCATCCACATACTTTCAAACTCCACAGCACAGAATCCTAGAGCACAGCACCTTGGAGATTACTGGATAGAAGAGGAACATTTACCTAAGTTGAAGCCTGCAGACATCTTAAAATTCCTTCGGGAAATGGGACTAAAGGAACTACTAGTTTCTGAGACTCTCCTCAAAAATTAAGTAGAAGTAAGGGGGCACAATAAATCTTTTAGGTCTCAGTGAATGTCACCTCAAAATACATACATAGCCATATGAAATAGTATATTAAGTATTAAGAACCGTAAGGGTTGTTTACCGGTCGACAGCAATGTTTGGAAGCTGAGCGTAGCGAAGCCTCATCCAATTTTGCTGGAGACCGGTATTACCCTTAACGTTCGAGATGCTTATACCATTTTTTGTGCGATCGTATTGAAATATTCGAATTTCGAATGAAATAATTCAAAATTCTTCGAAATGTCAAAAGTGACATTTATACTTTTCGATCAGTTTAAAATGTAATTTGCATTATATACTGTTCTGTTCATCAAAAAATATAAATCTTCCTATTTTTTGTTGTTCCTTTTGTTTAATGAATGAAGTAATTTATTATTTAGGACCACTTAAATGTATGTAGGGCTAAGACATCGGTAAGTAATTTACTTACCGAAGTCTGAACGGTAAATAAATCAGTTACCGACGTGTTAGACTCATAGTTTGGCAAATTTATCTGAAGCTATGCGGCATCGGTAAGAGGCGAGGAAAAACATGGTGCCTATCTGTCAAACGTACAAATGACGTACGGTACCTATTTTACCAAGTAAAACTAAAAATACAAAGGTAACTGACAATAGCAACGCCACTGGATAAATCAATATCAGTCAATTGACGAAGTGAGAGGGAAGATCTCACGCACGCGCTTGCCAATAAGAAGTCAGCTGGTCGATACAAATCACCAATTGTGGTCATTATGGCTTTCGTACAACGCTGCCAGAGCTTTAAAAAGCCCATAACAAATTTGGAAAAGTGTTCATATTTGAATATTCATAAATTGAAAAAATAATGTTAGTAGAATGAATCCAAGGAAACAAGCACATTATAAAATTAACGTTTAATCATATTTTTAATATTGTTAATAATAAAAAGACCCTTTTCTAATTATTATCACTACATAGTTAGCACTTCAGTTTTTTCATAGTTAAACGTGGCAATGTCGAATGTTTTCGACTGCATTCCTTTCACGGTTTCAGATAAACTTGCCAACCGATTCTGTAAATAAACAAAAAAGATCGATCGCGCAAAAAAGTAATGAAATAATCCGTAGGTAGGTATCTAACTTGTCAAAAGGGATACCTACCATAGAGTGGCCCTTCTAGTTTTAATATTTATTCTGTGGTATAACTAAAGTAATCGAGAAAAAACTACCAAAAAAATGAATTACTTTATTACAAACGAGTCGAGAGTTTATGTACAAAAGTTATTAAAAAAAACAATTTAATTAAATAACTATCACTAATACACAATGGACGTTGAAATTATTCAGCTTTTTTATGGAAATAAAATATGTCATCAAAGATATGTAATAAGAAGTTCTGACAGAATACGAAATACTTGGTGTCTTAAAAATCAGGACCAAGCATTCATTTTATTTATTAATCATTGTAACGTTAGATTTTTGTGATAATAATAAAGCTATAGATGATATAGATATCCAGCAAATTTGAAGGAACCATTATTTGATTGGTGTTTCAATATAAATCAAGACTGGATAAAAATTATAAAAATTTGTATCTCTTTTAAAAAAATGGGGTCCTATTTTAATTTTATTGGTATTAAACCTTCAAAGTACACCAACAAAACAGTCAAAATCGGATAAGTTCTTTAACTAATTCTATTCAAATTTGTATAAAAAAATTGTTGCTTCAAATTTGCCCGTGTTTCAGCAAATTTATTTACGGATATTTATTTCAGATATAGTTAAAATAATACCCTTCTTGGTGTGCGTCATCGATTGTGACGTATATCCGGGTTTTCGGCATGTCGTTTATTTTATTTGCTATTTTGACATATAGCTAACCTTAAATTTGATAAATAAGATCATCAGGATTGTATTTAGCCAAATTCAAAAACGCTATGCAATTAATAATTACCAGCTTCTTTTTCTAACTGAAAATACTTGAGAACTTTTAAAATACTGATGTTTTTCCGTGTATTCATATTCATATTAGTATTATTCATATAAATAAAACAATAAGATTAATATTCACTTTTCATAAATGATAATTGATCGTAAACAACAAAGTACAGACCTGTCAAGAACTGTCAGTGTGACAGTAGAAAAAGACGTAAGCTACGAAAGTAACGCCTTCATAGTATTTTAAACTCTCCATTTATGGGTTGAGCTTGAGCGTGATCTAAACATCAACCAAACAAATTTTTGTAAGTCAAAGATTAGGGTTAACGTTTGTAATACATTTAAACGGTTCATTATTGTGATATTTTGATTAGGATTAATTACAGACCTGCCTTTTTTTCCATTTCTTCCTACGTAATGTGTTAGAAAGACATAACAATCGATGACGCAGAAGGGTATTATTTCAACCATATAAATTCAGTCATGCTTATGCGCTTTGATCAAATTGGTAACATTGCATATACATATATATATAAAAATTCAAAACTAAGACCAATATTTATAATTTTCCAAACAAAATAACTAAAAAACACTGGATACATAAAAATTTTTTATTTAAAACAATAGTGTTATGTGATAGTAATATTTTACAACTTACAATTAAATTTCATAAGGCATTTTTGTTGTGTGAGTATAATTACAATATTTTCACGTGCTTTTGGTCAATATCAAGTTTACAAAAGTTAAATATGACCTAAAAAATGTTCATCAACAACATTGATTCTAATACACACAGGATATGTAGCAATTATTTCTGCCTCAACTGACAAATCTTTTTAGTAGATATCAGAAAACATGTCTTAGTGAAACTTGCTTTTTTTCCATATTTATCGATATTTTAAAAATGCAATAGTATTTGAATTGAACTAGTTTTATATTTAGACATTGAGCTGCCAATGATCGTTAATTCTGGGACACAGGAACAGTATTAGCTTTAAAAAGGATAATTTATCCGACTGCCGATATTGAAAAACCACCTCACCCTCTTCTATGTACGTGTATTTGAATATCCATCAAGGTTAATTATTACACACACATAAATTTTTTTCATTATTCAATCTTAATTTATTTAAAAAACATCTAATATGTAGAAATTTTTAGTTCGTATCGTACATTACATAGTAAATCACACTCAATATACACACATATAAAAATATATTCTCAGTTCTGTTTTTCAAATTTTCAACATAATTGAGTTTGGTGATTCTATATGTATAATTTTGTATAGATAAGAGGAAACATGAATTCCTTATTCTCATATAAATTAGAGAATATAAGAAAATAATTTCCGAAAGTTACATTCATTCAAATTAAAACTAAGAAAAGTAACTTTAGAAATTTCGATACAACACCTGTAAAAGACAAAATAGTGGAGAGCAAAATAATTTTAAAGGTAACAGAAGTTTTAATACAAACCCTGTAAGAGAGAAAATAGTGGAGAAGGGAAAAATTAAATCCTTTTTAAAAATTGTTAGATTTGAAAAGTGACTCCAGAAGTTTTAATTCAACCCATGTAAATGAAAAAATATATGGAAGAAAAAAAGTGAAGAGCTAAGGATTTGTGAAAAATAGTTTTGAACAAATAATTTCCATAACGCAGTGAGTAGAGGAAGTAAATAAATTGATAATGGCCTTGTTTAATACCCTATAATCATTAAATATGTTTCCATATTGCACAAAATGTACTGTTTCAAACAATCGACCCTACAGACCAGTCTAAACGAACCTAGCTTATATCAACAACAAGAAAAAGTAACCACTGTGCAGTCGTATTAAAAGTATTAGAAGGAAACGTTGACATCATCATTTTTGCGTAAAACCGAAGTTATCAAATGTCAAAATTGCAACACGACAATTATCTGTTGCATGTACCAGGCATACTTTTGGTATCCTTATAGGTTATAGGGTACCTCGCCACGTGACACCATACTCTAACTGTCAATTAGTCACTATCAAATAAGTTGCAAATATTCAAATAAAACAAATTTTAGTTGGGAGATTCTTTTTGTAAAAAAGTTTCCACTTTCAGCATAAATAAATGAATAAACACAAGTTTGAAATCTTTTTGGTATCAAGAGTTGTTACATACATCCTGAAACCACGGAAATAAATATTTACTGCAGCGATTAGAGAAATATTGAATAAAGATGACAACGAAAGGAAGAAGAAGTGATGCTAAAAAAAGTGTACTTGACTCTAATGCTGTGTATGCTCAGGACCCATACTTGTACAGTTTCGCATAAATGGCAAGTACCCATACTAGCTATTATATATTATGTGGTATACCCAGAAAAAATAATCTCCTTTTTTGTTTTTTTGGGAATAACTCTATCGAATTATTTACCCAGTACTATTTATCACTTCTAATTAACTAAAAAGAAGCTGCACTTTCATGCATATGCCTCTGAGACAACACTTCTTCCTGTATCTAAAATAAAATTATATAGATCTGTTACAAATAATCTATAGATGAAGGCCCAATTTTGACAGCCTATGACAGCGGTCCGCAACCCTGGGGCCGCGAAAGATATTTATGGGGCCGCCAAAAAAGTCAACAAGGTCCTGTACTTATCATATTTTATTATGGTGTATGCATAAAATATAACCTCTCTTTACATACACAATTACACAAAGTCCTTAAGACGGACAGAATCGAAAATAATTACGACTGTACGACCTGTCCAGTCCCGTTTTCTGAAGAAAACAATATAAAGCTCGAAGAAGAAATTACAACCAAAATCATGATGCATCTTACAAACCTTAAGCAAGACTTGGAAATAAGAATCCCAGATACGTCACATGGCGACCAATGGATAATTAATCCATACACTTGTGATCTTAACACTGTGAAGATGAACTTAAAAGAAAAGGAGCAGCTGATCGATTCATGTCCGATGAAAGCCTTCGATCTATTTTCAAAACCACGGATCTATCCAAGTTCTGGATAATAACGGAAAAGGAATATCCACTGTTATTCAAAACATCTATGCTGAAATTGCTGCCATTCGCATCTACATACCTTTGTGAGACAGCTTTCTCTACATTAATTGCTATAAAAACAAAATATCCCTCGAGACTTAACGTATAACCTGATTTGAGGATGGTTCACCTTAGTTTGTAAAATTACGTATATGTACCTTTTTTTAAATAAAATATTAAAATAATTGCTTGTCTCATTTAACGCCATCATAAATATTACTCGTATGTTAAATGCATATTTTCTAGTTTGCTCTAATTACTTTCCAAAATAAATAAACTCTTCAATATAAATAATTTACGAAATAAAAACAGCTAACTTCGTTACCTGAACCAACCTTTGCACTTGTTAACTTAGTGATTTTTTTTTCTGGGGTCACTCATAACTCTTTTTTTAATTTTGGGGTCGCAATATCAAAAAGGTTGCGGATCGCTGGCCTATGACATTTGATAACCTCTAACTCCTGCAGGTTTTACGCAAATAGGGCAAGCCATGTTATGTCAGCTGACAATCGCCAATCGCCCTGAGATAAATAAGCGTTTTCTGTACAACCCGTAACTCTTGATTTCGATTTAGACGGGTGTTTTAAAAGCTATATAATATGACTGTTTATAATAAAAAAAAATATTAAATCAATACAAAATAACCATATTACAAATCTAAAATATTTTATCCTCATTACTGTCAACTTGTCAGAAGGTGGACCTGCCTTGTAGGATGTTATTTGTACTTTTTTTAATACAACTGTACTAGAAATAATATCTGCTAATATTTAAAAATGCAAATACATGAATTCACCCTTGTATACAAAATATTGGAAAAACAGTAATTTTTGGTTGTCGATAATATTTGAAATTCCCCAAACAGATCACCTACATATAATACCTCACCAAACACACCAAATATGCCACAGTCGGGTGCTAATAAACAAAATAACTGTAATAATTATAGGCTGCCACGAACATCTGTATATGCAGATAAGTTGAAGCTAAAAAAAATGCGTGTAATATAGCGAACCTCAAATAATCTTGAACTACAACTCTACGCGGACCAACGCACTTTTTACTGTAAAAATCGCACGTGAATGTACCAGTCCGATAATAGGAGTCTAACATTTTTTCTTTTTCCGACCACCTATCGAACAGCCATTTGGTGAGCGTTTCGGAATCCTGGGGGAGATCTTTGCATGGGTATAGTCGGTAGAATAATATTGTTTCGCAAGGTTCACGATTTCCGAAAACTATATGGCTTAGATCTATTGGCCAACCATTTGGATAGGCTATTGTTATGTCGAGAACCCATTCGATTTTTGGAATTTCAAGTTTGTCATCTAAAAATGAAATAATTAGGAAAAATACCAGAAAACAACACAACACTTACTATTTTCAGAATTGGAATTATTGTTAATGACACTTTTTTTACTCAAGGTGTCCATGATAACTTGCATAGCACCAACTCTGGGTAACGTAACATTTTCAAACTTGGGTAAGTTCATTTTTTCTGCATATCTATGGGATACAGCTTTTCTCTTTCTTAAAAATCCACCTTCAGGAAATAATACCAACCATTTTCTTTTCAGTGGTATATAATAATCTAATAAATGTTTTGTAAATTCTTGTAGAGACTTGTCACGCTTTTCTTTGCCCTAAAAATGAACCATTTTTATTAATTTTTTTCCTCAAAATGACAAATTCTTCAAAGACTTACCGACATGATGAAAAAATCCTTGTGTAATACACTAACAATACCAAAATTTGTGTACTTGAATACACTATCCATGATCCACATGATATTGGGTAAAATTTGTTTCCTAGGATTAAAACAAGCAAACAATAAAGGCACATCAGCTGTAGATTGGTGGTTTGCTATTACAAGTGTCCGATCATCTAAACATTCTGTAAGGTCATCTCCCAATTCAACAACTGAAAATTTCAATACAATAATTTATTCAATCAAAAACAAATTAACAAAAAATTACTCTCATATCCTGCAGAATAGCTCCACAATGAGACCATTGCTAAAAGCCAGTGGAAAAAGTACCCTTCGATCCTCCAATAAACATCAGGATTCACTTTTCTGAGTGGTAACAAAAGTATCATCCACATTACATATGTTGGTATCGAATATAAATTATTTATCAATATAAAGCACAGCCTTAATACACCTTTTGGTATTTGGTACCAGTCTCTAAAAAAGAAAATTAAAAGTAAGAAGGTAAGTAAGAAAGTAAGAAAAATTTGCAAAAACAACAACAAAAAGGGCTACAGAGAAGTAGGCATCCCACAAATCCATGGAATCAAGCAGAACAGTTCGTAACAGAACATTGGTTTGCTAGAGTATAGACAGGGATACTGTGAGCTCAATAAGCATTGACAGACAAAGCTTTGTGAAGATTCTGTCAATTAAAGGAAGACAACACTTCCTATGCCAGTGCAGGGCAAAGAAAAGCCACTGGTAAAGAGCTATATAATATGAAAGTTTAAGTATCAAAAGCTGGAGGACTTCATCAAGAAAGTAAGGTGGAGGAGAGGAAAATTGGCCAGTAGGCATAACATCCAATCTAAAACCAAATTTTCATTTTGATTTAATGCTATACGTGAAAATTAATTGAGTAAAAGAGTGAAGAAAGTTGACTCATTTATGTTAAGAGATATGATGATTTCAAGAAGTCAGTCAAATTTTTTGAACCTAGGGTCATAATTTGGTAAATACTGCACAAACAAAAACAGAAGTAATAAAAGTTTAGAATTCCTTATAGTTTTAGTTGTTTACATTTTGTTATCTAATGAATTTTGAAAAACAAATCAATAGTTCATATGAAATATCTTCAATTTATGAAGATCAAAATAAATGGAAGTTAACTTTATAGCATTGAAACAGTTTACCCATACACAACAAAAAACCTTTAATACAATATATAATTATAAAACTAATAGATTTAATGGGAGATAGTTTTACCATAACAAAGATCAAAGGTGAGACTAAAGTCAAGGTTGTTTTTAGTTATACTTAAAGTTAAACTATATATCATGAATTTATGATAATTTTTTGGAATAAAAAAAAATAATTCCATGGAATATTCCTACTTTTGATATGTTTACTAGCTAAATCATAGCTACTACACTATTCCTTATTTTTATCTTCAAAAATTATTCAATTACTTATAATAAAATTCTCAAATTATCTCATTTTCTTTTGAACCTAAGTGATAAACTGGTCCCAATTATCTATATTTCTAACAAACTCCCATGTGAAGATAACTATGATCAACTTTGTATCAAAATGCAAACAAAATACATAAACATGAACCAAAATAAAATATTTTATGTCATATTTATTATATTCACCAAGGCTCTACGTGTATAACAGGGCTTGAACTCTGAAAATAAAAGTCTTAGAGAGAGATTCTAAATCATTGTGTGTAAATTTTTCATGAAGATTTGTAAAAAGTGTTAATTGACCTTTTTTCTAACATGAAATACATGGTGACTTTCAATCATGTCAGGGAGAAGGTCAATTTTACAAAGTACAACAATACAGTCGATTTACATATAATTTGCATTGCACTGTTGCTTACTAGAATCATAAAAGTTATTTAGATTTAAAAAAAATAGTTTTACTTATCAACTTATTGTAATAAAAATATCCTCTCCAGCCTTTTGAGTGGGCAGTTCCTTTTTAAAGGAATTATGGTTCTCTGCCTCTGCATCTAAAATTGTTGCTCTAGCATAGGATGTGCTTGGCCCTTGGCGGTTTCCTTTCATAGGTGGTAGAGTTGACACATGGATCCTCTGACAACTCCGTTACCTTTGTGTGCCTGTTAGGCTTACAGTGCCCTAACATACCTACTACCACTTTGATAGTTTTCCTATCTTTGCTTAACAGCTCTGTCATCAAAGGTGGCAAATGTCCCATAATCAACAGTTTTGACTGTCTCTGTCCAGGTGAGATTACCCATCATTCTAGAGATTATTATGCCACCCACTTCCTTGTGACTATATTTAATATCAACTTTGGGACACTGCAGAAGGGTTACAGTTCCAAGAATGACATTGATGAGCCATAGTCCCAATATACCAAACAATTTATCAGTGTACAAGCAAATCCATTTTAATAATTCCATTGTTATTTAGATGAATGCAATGGTCTGAATGGTCAATTATTGACAATTTTAACTCTCTCAATGAAGCATTTGTGGCATTAAGAATATATAAATGTTTTATTACATAATTAGCCATAACTACCTACCTGTGGGTAGTGTCCAATTTGTTACACAAAAAAAATATATATATAACAAAAATTTACAAGTGTGCTTACCTCAATAAATTGTGTGTATCCATGTTTTATCAATTTTTCACTTTTTTTCCAATTTCATTCCTCAATAATTACGTCACTAATGCATAAATAAAAGTTTTCAACAAATATATAACCTGACTTTTGACATTTTCCCTCAAATGAATCGATACTAGTGTACAAACATGTGTCTCTTATCAATATAAGTTAGATATACAGGGCTATTCACTAAGCAAAGTTGTTATGGATAGCAACTGTAAATTGTCGTTATGTTCAAGGTCAGTTGCTAAACGCGAAATTGGTATTCACTATTGAAGTGAAGTCGCTATAAGAGTTGCTATGCATAATGACAAGTGGCTATGAGAAGTGGTTCACTGGCAACTGCTCTAGAGGAGTTGTTAACGATAACTACTTGCGTCAGACACTTATTGGAATGTTTTTATTTATTTATTCTATATTCTATATGCATGTGCTGCTTTGCACAATATATGTATCAAAGCTAATACACATGGATGATTTAGGGCCACTGGCCCGGATGATGAAGAGAATATAAACATTCCATACCCAATTCAGAGACAAGAAAATGTGAACATTTTAGCTTCAGGTAGTAGAACAAGAAGAACTTTAGTTGACCATTTTAGGTAATTTTCTCTGTTATAGAGAATTAAAATTTCTGGTCATTCTTTATAAATCCTACTGTACGTGTCTTGATGAGAATCCATCATTCCTTTTCAATACAGCTACAAATTTCATTTATTTTGTCTTTAAATTATTTTAATTCGTTTTTCAAAAGAATTTTGATCGTAAACTATATATTTAAATTTAGCTTAACCGAAAAAATAAACAATCACAAAGATATTTGAAGTTTATAATTATTTACTCTGTCAAAGCAAAAAAACGACTAGACCTATTTTGCGCACATTAGAACTATTTTGCGGCGCTGTCACGTCCATTTTCACGTTTGGGTCTTGAAGGTTGTTATCATAACAACAGTTGCCAACCGTGTATTAGAGAATACGAAAATTTCGAAAGTGGTTACTAAAGTCATTATCGAAAGTTGTTAGCAGAGTTGCTATGGTTAACAACTGCGATAACCACTTTACTTACAGAATAGCCCTGATTATCTGGTAACTGAAAAATGGTATAGAATATCAAAATATTTGAACAAAATAATGATCTAATATATATCCTTGAAAAGACAATTAGATGTTATCAATAATTTGACGATTATATAGCATTAGAAAATACGAAATTTCACCGTATATTTATTTTAAATATTATGTAAATCACTAGTACTCAAAGACCAAAAATTAATATACCGGGTTTCTTAATTCACACCGTGTAGAAATATATAGTAAAGAATCATCATAAAAGATAAAAACAACTAAATTCTGTCAATCTGCTAATTATGTCAAACGTCGTATGTCATCAGTCACTATCGGAAGAATGGACGCGTTCGGCAACGCTAGCGCTAGGCAAGCGCTGAGTGCTGCAAGCTTTTTCGGTTTTCGGTGCGTGCCGAATTGTGTCATGCGTATTCAATCATGGGGAAAATAATTTAGGCATACCCTGATCCCATTTTATGCTATTATCTTCGTAAGCAAACATACAGTAGAAAAAATTGACCTTTACCCTGACGTCACTAACAATGAACAGTAGTAAACACAAACTTTAAGCGTTTTCGATTATTTACTTTTGGCTGCTAGTAGCAGCTCGTAGTGACTGAATTCCGTTCGTTTATTACCGGGCGTGACGCCTAGTCTCACCTTCCCCTTGCCCCTCAAGCACATTCACGGACATTAAATATTTGACGTTTGTCCGGTTTGACGTTTATTTAAAGGTTAAGATTGTGCCGATTACGATTTAATACGATTTAAACCTTACTAAAAATATCTAAATATGCAAAATTTTTTTATCAAAAACATTATAAGTGAAAACTGTTCTTCTAACAACACAGGAAATTCATTGGCATTGGCACATGTCAGGTGGATTTGAGGATCCTAAAAAATCGTGTTCGATTTGCTCAAAAGTCGTGACGACTGAGGCGTCACGCACAAGTGCTTGAAGCCCAAATAAACGAAAGCAGCATTTATATACCTCATCCTTTTCTACTGACAGTAAAAACACATCATACAATATACGTACACTTGTCTTTCAAGCAGTGACATACGTTCTTATGTAACTCTAATTATTACTTCCAAATGTTGAAAAGAGATTGGATAGCACCAAAAACGATTAATCGGTTGTATTCATAAGAATTTATTTTGACCTCTTATGACAACTGTCATTATTTTGATACATCGAGTTTTGATCAAATCGTTCGATCATTTGCATTCAGATAAATTCTATAAAATCGGTTTTTTTCAAGACCTCTAATTTATTATTTTTATTCCACGATAAGTACAGAATTTTCTGTTTCGCATTTAATGAATATTTCCAGCTTAACCTCACTTCTTAGACGGTGGCTGAACAAGATAAACAAGCAGTCAACGTATTTACGAACACGACAAAGTAACAGTAGCCATTTTTGACTCATTTATTGATTTCGCGAGGTTAGTAGGTATGACGTCAGTGTAAAGGTCAATTTTTTCTACTGTACATTATTTCCTAATATCGTAATTATATTAATGTGTTGCAAAGGACAAGGATAATGGTTGAAGAAGCTATACAGACGAGAAAAGGTGTATTTATCCTTCCCCTTCTTGAAAGATTAAACAAAATAAGGTTGTTTTTAAAGAAATTGACAGTTTATACTTTTATAATTGTCGGTAAAGGGAGCTACAAAAAATTGAAAATACCTTATCTCTTTTTTATTTTGTTAAAAACAAATTGAGGTAAAATATTTCCTTTAATATACAAGAACATTTCTTCTGTATAATCCAGGTAAATTATCCCATGCTGAAGAAAAAGAAGATATTCTTAAGTTTCTTCTTTTTTCCGTGAATCACAGTAACAAATGAAGGTAAATTATCGCCTATAATACACGTTTATTTTTGTCGTTTTCTTTATATTGGGAAAAGTAGAATTCGATAGATGGCGTTCTGAATTGTCAATGTCATTATAGCAACGAGTAAAACAAATCAGCTGCCGTATAAGCCCTTTGATATTTAAGTGGTTTTATTTTGCTGTTTTAGTTGTTTTCAGTGTGTGTTTTGTAAAACTTTTGCTTTTTCTTTGATTGTGGTTTAGTATTTTATGTTGTTAAACTAAATTTTGACTCCTAATATTTTTATTTTTGGAGTATGGTATGGTATGGTTGATATTTGTGAAAAGTACAACAAGCGTTCAATTAACTGTTTCATTTTAGGCCTGATTTCGTGTTTTTAACTCATTTTTGATATAATTATATATACAAAGTTGCAGGGAAGGTAGGTTTGTATTGAGTAATATTTTAAATCTTTAATTCCGACTTATTTTTTCTGTGATATGCAATGAAAACAAAAAATAGAATAACATAACCTATTCCATAATATCTCTGATTATATATGAATATCACCTCAGAAACGATGACAGCTGAGTTAAATAGGAAAACACAGTTTTAAACTTGTCACTGACACAAAATTAAATAAATAAGGTATAAATTTACGGTAATTATGTTGACTTGCATATAATACAAAAGCAATGCAAAACGAATGATTTTACTCGTTGCGCCAGTTACAATTTTTTCCGCCAGAGGTCTCATTGAATTCTACTCCGCCAAAATGAATACAACAACCATAGACAAAATAATTCTGACGAGAACGCTTTTGGGTCTTTGCGCTGAAACCGGATTGTCAAAGACTCTCTGTGATGCTTGTGAGAACAAATAGCGCGGCCAGTGTATATCTATGGTGTATATCATATAGATGGTTTGTGACAATAGCGAACAAATTTTAAATCTTGCTTTCAGTACAACAGACAATCAGGAGTGGAGTGAACATTGGTGTGGACTTGTATGTCCTCAGATCAGATGCCTTTAACGAAGTGGTTTTTTTTTGGAAAGACATAGGTAAGCTATATCGTTCCTTATTTTTTAAAATATTGTCCACCATTCCTTTTACGGATTGGTTGATTATTTTTGTCGAAAGACATAGGTAAGCTATGTCGCTCTTCATTTTTCCAAATATTGTCCTCCAGTTCTTTTACGAGTAGGTTATTTCTGCAAGACACATAGGTAACCTATGTCGTTCCTCATTTTTCTAAATTTTGTCCTGTCTTTTTTTCGTTGTTTTTTTAGAAGACATTGGTAAGGTACGCCACATTGTTCACCAGCTTGTAGTTTCCGATTGACTTTTTCCCGCACGGATGCACGTAGTACCACACTGTGGGAAAGAGCTCGTTAATAGGTTGTCGATAAGCCTATGTCGTTCTAAATATTGTCCTTCCTTTTTCTTTTACAAAATGGTTATTTTTTCAAAAGACATAGGTAAGCTAAGTCCCTCTTCATCTTCCTGAATATTGTCCTCCTTTTTTCTTTTACTAGTGGGCTATTTTCTTAAAAGACATAGGTAAGCAAGGTCGTTCCTCATTTTTCTAAATGTTGTCTTCCATTTCTTTTACGAATTGGTTATTTTTTTCTGAATACATGGGTAAGTTATGTCGTTTTTCATTTTTCTAAATATTATTGTCCTCCGTTTTTCATTCACGAACTGGTTATTTTTTCAAAAGACATCGATAAGCTATGTCGTTCCCTATTTTTTTTTAAATGTCCTCCATTTTATCCACGAGTTGGTTATTTTTTCAAAAGACATAGGAAAGCTATGCCGCTCCTCATTCTTCTCAATATGGTCCTCCATTATACTTTCGCGAGTTGGTAATTTCTTCAAAAGACATAGGTGAGCTGTGTCGTTCCACATTTTCCTGAATATTATCCTCCATTCTTCCACGAGTTGGTTATTTTTCCGAAAGACATAGGTGAGCCATGTCTTTCCCCATTTTTATGAATTTTGTCTTCCCTTCCGTTCACGAGTTGGTTATTTTTCCAACAGACTTTGGTAAGTTTCTTATTTTACCTGTTAAGTAGGCCACATGTATACCAGCTTGGTGGTTTACGATTGACTTTTTCCCGCACAGATGCACGTAGTACCACACTGTGGGAAAGTGCCCGTTCCTAGGTTGTCGGTAAGCCTCGCTTGCAAAACGAGCAGTCAACCCGATGGGCGAGTGCGCAAAGTGTTTTCCGTTTGTCGAATGGGTATGGAATGGGATGACAAGTTGGGGAAATAGTTGCCCAATATCGGCTGTCAAAATATCGTAGACGCCAAAGCTGTTGCATGCAAAATGGCTATACTTGGCAGATATGGACTAACAATTTTTTTCAGCGCTTTCTTTTCAGCACACCAACGCTCTCTTACAGGCTTTATAGATTCCATCAAATTTTTGTTGAATTTTTAAATTTTCTTTGATTTTCTGTTGCAGTCATTTTTTTAGGGATGGATTTATTTGGAATATTATATCGATATATTCAAACTTGTTGATAGACCTATCTCAGAAATATTAAAAAATTTCAGAAAAGTATTATTTGCAAATTTATTTTCTCAACTGCATGGGCTTAGTATTTGCATGCTCAAGCTTGAGTGTGGTAGGTGTTGGTGAAGTAGTGGTGATATTGGGGTGTTAACATGTTAATTTCAAAATATATCTTCATGCTGTGTAATTTTTATAATTATTGTTTGTACTCATTTGTTCCTGTTTGTATATATTAGTTATTGCACTTTGTTAGTGAAGACAATCTTCTGGCAGGGTGCAGCCGGTAAAAAACATCCTGTGTTCCGGTGGGAAATATTTTCCGTCGGTCGTAGACTTTTTGACCGATTGATTATATTTTATACTGGCTGGGGTGTTTTGTGCATAGACAAAATATATTTCTCTATGGTTTTGTGGATGAATCTGAATAAAGTGGGAATACGTCATTGGTGGGGAATAATGGAAATGTTTAGAACTTATAACTTGTAGGTACATATATTATTCGATTATAAAAAAATGGTATCCGGATTTCAACAGTCCCCAAAATAAGTGCACCCAAATTCATGAGACAGTGAAGTAAGCTTATTCAATCCATTACCACCGACAGTGAACACCATAGAGAAATATTCTTATATTTCTGTGAGCACTATTATTGACAAATGACATTGACAGTTTGCAGCATTGACGTGCTTGGCACGGGGTGACGACGTGTTTTCCCAAAAAACTCATTTCAACAGAATATAGTAAATATGTTGGATTTATTTACAATTTTCAGCAAAGGAGGAATAGTATTATGGTGCTTCCAAAGTACCAACCAAATCTTTACACCTTCTGTAAATGCCTTGATAAAAAATGTCATTTTACAGGTAATTGTTCAATTTTTAATACAAAATATGTTATTTCATGTGTTTCCAAAAAACCAGTGTAACATATGCTGTTGTAATTATCAAAGTATTGAAACGTCAATTTCAAAGTAATTGTTATCCAAATATATTAAGGAATGTTTTTGTTTGATTCAGTATATAAGAACAGATATAGGTGTAAATATTGTCACTTACATATTAAGAAAATTAAGTTAAGCTTTGTAACTGAGCAGTTTGTTGTTTTGGCGACAGTAAAATTATTGATCCTGTACCTAATTACCATTTAAAAGCAATTAGTGATCATACTCATTGACTAGATACAATTATTTAACATTTATATAGGTTTTAAGGACAGATGCATTGAGAGGAACTTGAAAATATGAATTACTGAAATCCATACTTTTATGTATATTTGTTTTTCAAAGTGTAGATTCTTATCTAGATTTTTATTTTACTTAAAGTGTTGGATTGTAATATTATACAAATAGTTTTTGAAGATATTAATAAATAACTTTTTACAGGAAAGAACAGGGGTCAACCTATTTGACCACAATGGTTTACTTCTGCAATACAAATTGGATAATGAGTTTGATTTGGTTTTTGTAGTAGCATACCAAAAGATATTGCAATTATCATATGTGGACAAATTTTTGAATGATATTCATCTAGAATTTAGAGATAAATACAAAAATGTACTCACTGAGAAGCAGTTTTTTCAAGATTTTAACTTTATGGATGTTTACAATTCAACACTTCAGACAGCTGAAAATTGGGGCAAAACTCAGTTGAAGCAGCCTAAACAAATGAGAACTTTTGAAGAGTCCTTTAAATCCAAAAAGACTGTTTCTTCAATGATTGAAAGAAAAGGAGAAGAAAAACCACAGAAACCTATCAAAAAGAAAGAAGTAAATTTCAGTGAAGGTAATAAATTTTTTATTAAAGGATAAATTTACAATACTCTATTGCAATATTTTTCATGACATGATACTTTAAATATTTAAAATAAACATACATATCTTTATCCTAGAAAACATCTTAGCTCCACCGTCTCCAAAAACTCAAGCAAATGGTTTAATTGATGAAGACACTTTGGCAGCTAACAGAGCTAAATTAGCTAAGAAAATGCAAAAGAAAAAACCGGATGGAAAGTAAATATATATTTTTGTAATTGTTTAAGTTAAATTGTGAAGACAGAAAGAACTACCATTCCCTACTATGGCACAGTGTAACCTATCTTTTTTCTTATCATTTTTATTAGGAGTCCCAAAAGCCCCAAGAGTCCACCATCAGAAAAGGCAGGCAAGAAACCTAGAATTTGGGATTTAGGAGGAACTAATAAAGATTTGGAAACATTGGAAAGAACAACAGACAGACCTGAAGATGCAAGAAGTAATTACACTCCTGACGTAGAGGTAAATACATATTTTATCTCAATTATAGAGATTGCAATATGATTCTTTTAGATGGTTGGTCAAATGAAAGGAGTTATTAAAGATCTAGAAGTCGAATCTTCCGACGACGAAGATTACGAGGAAGAAAAAGTGGAAAATGTACCGATACAACAAAATAAAACCACTAAGGGAGGAATGTTTTCAATTTTCAGAGGTTTGGTTGGTTCCAAAAATCTTACAAAATCCGACATGGAACCAGTTTTGGAAAAAATGAAGGATCATTTAATAGCAAAGAACGTAGCTTCCGATATCTCTGAGAAATTATGTGATTCTGTAGCAACGAAATTAGAAGGAAAAGTATTAGGTACATTTGATAGCGTAGCTACAACCGTGAAGAACACACTCACGGAATCTTTGGTACAAATTTTAAGCCCTAAAAGACGAGTGGATATACTTAGAGATTGCTTAGAAGCCCAAAAAGCTAGTCGACCGTACGTGATGACTTTCTGCGGGGTAGAATAGTGAAATAATTTTTTAAACATTTTTTTGATTCGTTAACTTTTAGGTTAACGGCGTTGGAAAATCAACCAATTTAGCGAAAATATGTTTTTGGTTGATTGAAAATAACATGCGCGTCCTCATAGCGGCCTGCGATACGTTCAGAGCAGGTGCAGTGGAACAACTTCGTACGCATACGAAATACCTTAACGCACTTCATCCACCGGAAAAACACGGCGGGCGACAAATGGTGCAATTATATGAAAAGGGATATGGAAAAGATGCTGCTGGTATTGCGATGGAAGCAATTAAATTCGCCAGGGATTCGAAAATCGACGTCGTATTAGTAGACACTGCTGGGAGAATGCAGGTAATTATCATTGGATAATCTGTCACAAAGACTGCTACAAATCCTGGTTGTTTTCAAAATAATTAAGAATTCAAAAAATTAGAAGCGTAATTCAATGGTCTTCGTGGCATGTAGACATGGGAAGTAGTTGTTGTTTCTCAGTGAACGTCCTTTGTTGTTTATTTTTCAAAAACTCTGTAAGGCATTATAATAGTATTAGGACCAGTTTCATAATCATTGCTTGAATGGGCATTTAACTAAAGGGTCCTTTAGCTTAAAGGTTCTCTTGAAACTAGGGTCAGTTTCATAATAGTATGGACGCGTCCTCATGATAAAATCCCCATTTAGGCTTTAATATACTGTGTTGGCTGCACCTCTTTAATTTGACGGATTTTTGACAGAATTTGTGTTTGGTTATTTGGTGGTTTGAATTGATTACAACACTTTCCGTATTTTTATTGTTTACATTTATAACGGTAAGTAATAATCATCAATGCGTGATGAAGAAGAACACAAAAAAGATGAGATTATTAGATTTAGAAATTATGAAAGCGGAAAAGGATTTGAGTTCCTATTGATTATATTAATTTATATCTCTAATTAGTTAGTAAATATTTCTTTGAATAAATTATTTCAAATTTATGTCATCATAATTTTATTGAATGTCTACATACTTGAGTACCTACATATTTTTAAACTAATCTATTAAAATGTTCATTAGTTAGCAGCTGCCTAAATTGGCGTACATTATGTTCCAAATTGTGCGGCTCTTGAGCGTTTTCAGCTATGTCTAAATTAATATCGTTAAACTAGTCTTTAGGAGTTTCTTCATTCATATCTATAGCTAAATTATGTAAAACTACAGAAGCAACAATCATAGTCATAGCTGTATCAACATTTAAACGGATTCCTAAAGAAAGAATGGGAAACCGTCTTTTTCACACTCCATATTGTCGTTTCACAACATTCCTGGTTCTTATTATAGATTCGTTGAGCAGATTTTCAGCTGGAGTGTTTGGTACTTGCAATTTTGTCGTTAAATATTTTTTGAGTGTATAACCACTATCCCCAACCAATAAATATCTGCCATAGCTTCTACGTTCAAATTGTCTTTTCAACGAACTGCTGTTAAAAATTGTTTGGTCGTGAACAGAACCAGGCCACCTTGCCACTATGTTGCGACTTCTCAATTTTGCACATTTAATGCAAAAAATCCTTTCCTGCTACGAAAAATTTTTGCATCCTCACCTCCTGGAGATTGGATTTTTATTAAGGAGCAATCAATCGCGCCAATTACTTTTGGGAAACTCGCAATGGAATAAAATTGGTTCGCGGCTTGTTCCATTCCATAAATAATATTTAACTTAAAGGAAGCTTTAATAGTGAATGTTTGGTTATGAAACAGATCACTACACTACAAACGACCTTTTACGCTTAAAGGCTCCTTTAAAACCATTATGAAACTGGCCCTAATCTTGGATATAACAACTTTTTCAAATTTCAGGATAACGAACCTTTGATGAGAGCCTTAACTAAATTAATTAAAGTGAATGAACCCGATTTGGTACTTTTTGTTGGCGAAGCTTTGGTGGGAAATGAAGCAGTAGATCAATTAGTCAAATTTAATCAAGCATTGGCGGATTACTCTTCCAGTACAAATCCTCACATCATCGATGGAATTGTTTTAACCAAATTCGACACCATCGACGACAAGGTATGTGAAAATTATTATCATTTCAAATAACTTTGATAATACTTTAATCTATAAAATTACTTCCTTTTCGATAAATGCATATAAATAGTAACAGCATACAGGGTGGTCCTTAAGTAATTGTACATAGAAGTACAGTACAATCTTCACTTCAAAATATTGCGAGTTAAATCAACTTGCCTCAATAAAATGTTGATATTGAGAGAGATAGAGGGTGTTAAACATGAATTTTTAATTTTCGTTTTTTACAATAACTTTAACGCTTTTTGACGTATATGCACAAAAATTTGGGGTTGGGAGTTTTTCGATATATTTTGTATCTATTTCGATGTATTTTGTAGAAGGCGTCACATAGACCGCGTATGCGGTATAAATGTGCGCAAAACTTAGTAAACTTAATAAAGCTTTATGAATCAATTATATTGTCCTTATATTGTCACTTTCTTATGGATTAGCGGTGTGCGTTTTAAGGTATGCAGACTTATTAGAACGTGTACAGATAAATTTTTTCAAACGACTGTTAAATCTACTAAGGTCTACAGCCAATTGCATTGTTAAATTGGAAACCGGTTCGAACAAACTCAGCTATTTAATTTTCAAGTCTGTATTAATTTGGGTAAATCCTCGGGTAAATCAGTTGAAAGATATGGACGAGTCTCGTCTGTCCAAACAATGTTTTTTGCGGCTGATGAATTCGAGCGGAAGGAATATCAAATACAACTTGTTAATACAACTTAAGGAGTATTTTAATCTTGCTGGTGGTGAGACTCTTTTTTACAAAATAATTCTACATCATTATTCAACAACATTGTAGACACTTATACACAATCTATATTTAATGCTGATGTTGAAAGGATGGCCCAATCTTCATATCCTTTTGTTTATAAACATTTATCCACATATGATGCCGGGACATTCTATATAAATACTTTAGCTCCAATTTATATTTGCCGTGTAATTGCTCAATTGCGAACGTGTAGTGAAGAATCGTTAAGGATAACCTCACGTGCTATTGTGTATTCTGTGTCAACTGTGGATATCTGTACAATCTGCAATCTACAAGTTGCTGAATCTCTTACTCATATATTGCTTGAATGCCCAATATATAGTGGTGTTTGGGACACGCAGCTGTTTGCAAATTTAAGGAATTTAAATTTGGTGCTACTTCTGGATTCGCATGATTTAAATAGACAAAAGTTTATAGTATTCTTAGTAGGTATTTTAAAATTGCGTGCTTTCATAATGAACGAATAATTCACCTATTTAATCATAATATTGTATAGCCGTACTTCTTTTGAAAAGATGTAATCCTTATACACAATAAATCATCTATTTATCTATCTATCTGTATTTTGTAGCGGGCGCCACATAGACCACGTATGCGGCATAAATGTGCGCAAAACTTTTTTGCCTTTTACATTAGCACTACTTTTGTTAAAAATAATTAAAGCCACATCATTACAACAAATAAAAGGTATATCTGTTAGTATCCCCAAATCTTAACGGTTTTGGGGATAATCACATTTTAGTGATTATTATTCAATGTAATTACGTTCGAAAAATGTAGTTGTGTGTACGATATTTATTATTTTCAAATATTAAAAGTACCATACATATTTTTCATGTTAACTGCTACTATACCCTAATACTGTTCATCTTAATACTGTTACGAACTCACTAATTCCGAAGCCGGTCCTGTCGCAAACGATGAATGCGATCTTTCTAGAAAGGTTCTTTCGCAGGTAATATCCAGACTGTTCTGGAAATGTACCAGGCCATACAATGGTTTATCGCGAAAGTTCTAGAGATTTGAGGGACTAGGTATATATAGCGGGTTTTCGACTGAATCGGGGAGTAGTTCAGTATACAGTGAATCGGTAAACAGTTCAGTATACAGTGAGTGAACAGAAAGTGAATATAAATGGTGTTGAAGATAAATTAGGACAATTATTATACAGAGTGTAGATAAATTAATAGACATTAAGTAGTGTGTATATAAATTAAGTTTATTATAGTGTGTAAGTGTTTCTTTAATAAATCAATAGTAATTAGCCATAGTGAGTGTATAATTTTATCCCACGGTAAAAACATGTTACCTATTATTTATTTAAAATAATAAGGCAAGATAAATTGCAACGGCGACTCAATGTGGAGAGCACCTCAGGTGTGAATTCGGAGACCAAACTAATATCAATTCAGGGAGTAGTCTTACCGGTTCGCGGGTAATCCTACTTTATTTAAGTTATTGAAGTTATATTGAAGTTAATGAGATAATAAATGAAATTAAGAAAACAAATGAATTTAATAAGTTAATAAATCAAGTTAAATGTAATTAATGTTAATCAACAAAGGTAAGTGGGCGCCACCCTGAATAATATTAGTCGACTTGTTTTTCACCTCACCACTCTCTATCAACAAACCTGGAAATGTTGGAAGGGAAGGAATATGAACAACGTTGTTAAATTTACAAGTTGTATAATGATAAAAAAAATATCAGTAAAATATAAAAAAAATGATGGTTTCGTGTGTTGAAGCACGTTGGTTTTAAAATGGTTCACTTGTTTACTTCCCTGAATTTTCCACGTGTCTGAGATGAAAACTACTTCGGAATTGGCAGGTACAGGTCTCAGGTACAAAGTTCAGGCACAATTCCAGGTACAAAGTCTCAGGTATGTCTCAGGTACTAAGCAAGTTACTACGTTTCAGGTACCAAGTCGTAGGTAAAAAGTCGTAGGTAAAAAGTCGCAGGTACTAAGTGTCGCAGGTACTAAGTAAGTCTCAGGTAACTCAGGTAACTTCAGGTACTCAGTAAGTGCATTCACATTGAATGCACTTTAGGAAAGATAAAGTTTGAGGTAAATCTCTCACAACAAATTAAAAATTCTTGACCTTATTGGTTGATAGTTCACAGGAGAAAAAAAGCTTATTTTAACTACTCGCTATTAAATTGAACCATGCGATGAGCAATCGACATACGTTGTATATTCCTCTCCTGTTCACATGCTCCGCTTCGAAAAAGAATTTAAATATTCGTAGTGTGTTCTTAATTTCTATCTCTGTATAGGAGAGAAGAATTGAAATATTTGACCAATGTCAGTGTATACTGAACCTCACCAACGTAGATTATTCGTCGCACATTAAATGTAAAAATTTTTGCCTTTCAGCGATGATCGGTGCTACAGGTTTTCGACGAGAATCACATGTTGATAAGGAAAAAGGACTGGCTACTCGCCGTCCGGTAGATATTTAAATATTCCAATGATAGTGGTCAAATATAACGTTACAAACAGTTTAAATAAATAAGAAAAACATTACAATACTAAAAAAAATAATTATCGTACGCACTACATTTTTCGAACCTAATTTCAACCTCTACAAAATACATCGAAAGGGGTACAAAATTATGATTTCTCATATAAAAAAACAACATTTTATTAAGGCTAGTTGGTATAAATCGCAATATTTTATACTGTACTTCTATGTACAATTACTTACGGACCACCCTGTATACCTCTAAGTAGCAGTGTCATACTGTTTGTCAAAAAAAATTTATTTGCAGACAAAGCTGAGGTATCAATTGAGATATTCTTTAGATAGTTTTTATTTTTCTTTCTTAATTCGTGTAGATTGATTCGATTTGTATTTTCAGGTTGGTGCAGCAATATCGATGACCTACATAACAGGCCAACCTATCGTTTTTGTTGGTACCGGTCAAACTTATACTGATTTGAAAGCTTTAAATGCGAACACCGTAGTACATTCTCTCATGAAGTAGAAGCATTAAAAGTTGCCTTATTAAACGTAAAGTAAATATATTTTTTTAATTTGTGAAGATGTGGCATTTTTAAAGTTTTTAGATAATTTTTTGTTGTTGTTCAGCTTGTATGATATCAAAACTTGTAAACTTATATATTTCTTTCGGTTTGTATTTTATTTGAATGTCTAATTGGGGTTGGTATTAGCGATTTAAAAAGGGTGTACCTTGTTTTAAATATAAATCAGCGTCTATTGATTTGAGTTCTTAACTTTGGAATCACCCCATATGTTGTTTAGATGTATGGAATGTTAAAATATGTAACGGGATATTTGGTCCGGTTTTATGAAAAAAATTTGTTCGAAATTTAAGAACAGAAAAAATTGAGCCTAGCTTCACAAAAAATCTTGGTCAGGTTTTACGACAAATTCAAAAATTCACTTTTGTCTAACATTTGACACATTTAAATAGCCGATTAAGAACAATGTACATTATCGTCGCTTACGGCTATAGAAAAGTAGTTTATCTATTGCTGAATTGTGAATTTAAGAGTGAAAAAATGATTCTTGTTTGTAAACTTATACCTATAGACCTTTTTTTTTGGTAAGTGACGCTGGTGTATATTAAAATTAGGATATATTTATTAGGGTACACTCAGTAATTTTGATGTGTC